>LBNU01027971.1:0-20504 GCA_014162995.1 Artemisia annua | reverse complement strand
TTTTTTTTATAAAAAAAAAAAAAAAAAAAAAAAAAAAAAAAAAAAAAAAAAAAAAAAAAAAATGATGTGTTCTCAAGTTTGAGAAAAGTAAAAGGAAAGAGGGGGAATGATTGGTTTTTTGTGTCAAAATTTCATCTCTATTTTGGGATGAAAGTGGAGGAAATAAAAGTGGTATAATTTTTATGTTAAATAAATTGTCAAAGACATAATTGTCAAATAACATTTTTTTATCACTTTACTCCCTCTTTCTTACAACTCAATAACATTAACAAATTTTTAACAATCTTTCTTTTTCTCCTACCACTTTCTATACTTTCCTTCACTTTACTCTTCCTTCAAATAAAAAACTTGAGAACACAATGTTAAAATTTAGAATTTGTTTAACAAATTATACAAGTGTCGGGAAAACCGAAAAGTATTTCAATATGCAGATGCTTTAATGTAGAGAAAGCATATGTATTAGCTAAAGAGAAGATTCAACGTATGTACAACATCATTGCTTTTTCTTTATGGTGGATATGGTGGTATCGCAATAATGTCACATTTGGTTCTCATTCTATGAGGAAAAGTGATATTTTTGATAATATTTGTTTGTATTCTTTCTATTGGCTTAAGTTTAGAGGTCATATGTCTTGTTTTTGGACTGATTGGTTAAATTCCCTAATGTAATTCCGGCGCCTTGTTAGGTTTCTTTTATAAATAAATTGCCGTTAAAAAAAAGAGAGGGAACTAGCTACCATGTCATTATTGTTCAATGCATTTTTTAAACAACATTGGATGATTCATGATTAGTTATGGAACCTTACAAAGAGAAATGATAGCTTAGGTTTTTGTTTCCTGTTGATATCTTTCATAATATTTGATATCTTTCATAATAATTTGAATGCCTCAAGAATGGAATGTTTGATTTTGATAAAGATTGGAACGATAGTCACCTAGTGCGACACCACTATGGAATGCAAAGAAGCTTTGTCACTCTTCTTTAGTTGCTTTTCATATATATTATCCTTTACATATCGTCATCCCTATCAATTTTGGAGTCTAGTATTTCTTGATGACCTGGTGGAGAATGGGAATAGAGAGGTGCTCCCATAAAGAAATGAATGGGACTCCTGGTCCTGATCAAACTAGAGATTCCGACAACCTAGAAAATCGATAGAAATAGATGGGTCGGATACTGGAATCCGATTAAAAGTCCTTACTTTTTCGAGGCAGAGCTTCGATCATTATCTTGCCAACTCATCGAATTGTTGGGTGCGACATGAGCAACTTTTAATTTATTATAAGCCCAAACGATAGATTCAATAAGTTCTTGCCAATAACCACTTTCACTGAATAAAAACAAGAAACTAAAAACCCAGACAAAATGAACTACGGAAAAACGTCTGTAAAAAAGGGGTAGAAACCAGCCGAGTCGAGCCCGAGCCTGCTAGAGCTCAAGCTCAGCTTGTTTATATATCAAAGGTGTTGGTCCGATTTTTTTTGTATGAGACCATAAGGTAACCTTCTAGACGTAACCTTCCAATCCACACTCCATTCAACGAGTTAATTAGGGTTTCCTTGTTATCAATTCCATTGAATCGACAAAAAGCAAACATTTACCCTAATTTATTCTTATGTTTAGCTATATAGACATCCACAATATTCCTCTTCAATGTATGTATGTTATACGTATCTTAATTTTTTTTAATGATATAAATACATCCCAAACAACTCCCTTGTGTTAGGCACTATTCTATATGATAGCCGATAATTATATATTTTACCACTAGACCTACCCATTTATATATTTAATTTTTGAGATACATTATTTTTATCTTCTCATATTCATCAATCATTTTTGAAATACACCAATCACATTTGTATGTCGTTTTTTAGATCCATTACTTTGGCCTACAAATCATAGTTTTTACGAATATTTATACATGTTTGTGGATCGAATAATAGTACAATGTTCTCGCATTTTTTCTCCAATTTAGTTTGTAAGGTTTTCCTACATATATAGACAAAACCTTATCCACATTAATCCAACAAATCTAAGTTGATAGATCCACATGAGACTTTAAAAACCTAAATAATATATCACGTTATTACCTATGAAAGAAGCTTGTGGAACTCAAGATCGTTAAATTTTAGTTATAGCCTATTACTTATAACCTTGTGGTCATAAATTAGGTTGACCAAATCTTGGATCCGCACCTTAGTTTCTGCTTCATACATTTACTTTGGTTTTTAATATTTAATCCGAAACGTATGATTCAAATTTTATTTTATAATTGTTTAGGATACAAAGTAAGCAATGAAGCAAAAAAATTTAATTTGGAAACTTGCAATGACACTCAATCAATTGATAATTAAATTAACCAAGATCTTATCGATACTTTAAGCATACTAATAAGTTTCTAGCGCATCGGATAATATGTCTTAGGTTATACCGAGTATAGTTTTTTTGCCTATTCAAGTTTATGTGAAATGCATTAGGAGTACATATATATTGGCAAAGCTTTATAAAATGTAGTAGGGATTAAGTCGTAGAATAGCAACGTACTTTCAGTTTTGTACCGTTTTGGTACGTGTACTTTTTTTTGTTCCACTTAATGCAACGTACTTTTCATAAGCGTTCCAATTTGGTACGTGAACTTTGTTTAAGTCGTAGAATAGCAATGTACTTTCCATAACTGTTCCAATTTGGTACGTAATCCACGTACCAAAATGGAACAGTTATGGAAAGTACATTGCTATTCTACAACTTAAACAAAGTTAAAAAAAGTTCACGTACCAAATTGGAACGCTTATGGAAAGTACGTTGCATTAAGTGGAACAAAAAAAAGTACACGTACCAAAACGGTACAAAACTGAAAGTACGTTGCTATTCTACGACTTAATCCCAAATGTAGGAGGATATATAAAAGCTCTTTGAATATATGTACTATAGTTGAACATTTGAAAAAAAAGAGAAAAAAAAAGGAAAAGAAAATAGACTGTTACAGTATTAATCACCCCTTAATCAATGCATATTGATGTGCTGTACTTTAAAACAGTTTAAGAGTTAAAACAGGCACAAAATCTAATGAGAGAACATTTTGGGATTCGTTTCTGTGTTGTGTAACAGTGTTTACAGATTTTGACCGTGACCTTGTTTGACCATTCCAATAGAGGTTTTTTCTAGACAAAATTCCAATAGGGTTTGCGCTTGCAACATTTTGAATATCATTACTTCTTTTGGAATTGATTGAAATCAGTATGACGTATAAGACTAGTTGTATACTACGCGCATTGCCTTTGTAAGTTTTATGAATGACATTTAACTTTGAAGCACAAAAATAAGGCGAGGTACTTAAATAGACGACTTCACTGGGTATTCTAAAAAAGATTTTATAACAAATGTGAAAATCAACTATTTATAAGAGATGGGAGGTGATTGACACACTTTATTTTTTGATTGAGATACTCATATGTACAACCGGTTAAAGTAGTGACAGTACAACAGTTTAATGCACATAATTAAGTGTACCAATCAAAAAATAAAGTGTGCAAATCATTTCCCTTAAGAGATTCAATCATGAATATTCATTAAATGATTGCCGCGCTCTTACATTTACCATCAACCCTATTTTCTTAATGACGAAATTTTGTCGAGCCTAAAGGCATTAATTGTTACATTTTTTTTAGAAAGGCAATATATTTCCAAACAAAACCAAGAACGGATACAAATCGATATAAGTATAGTCACAAATTGAAAAAAAAAATGATTTCTACGATTAGCAATGGCGTTACTAAGTAATTGAAGACCTTGTGTAAAAGCTTAATTATGTGATAACTAAACATGTCGATCAAAGATATATCATACCAACTATTAAAAAAAAGAACACATTACATTAATGAATAAGCTTAAATTTAAACAAATATTTACAACATAAAGTTATATAAAATTAATAACTTTTTACTGCAAGCGAATTTTGAGGCCCAAAATTATAAAACGAGAAGTAAATAATATTAGATACTTATGGGTATGTTTGAGGCACAAGTATGTTGATGTATTTTAGGAAATAGCGTTGGAATATAAAGTTTTTCTTGGCAAATATTGTGTTTTATTTGAGTTTGTATAAGCACTAGTTTACGCTAGTTTTACAGATGTTATTCAAAGAAGGTCTAAATATAAATGTTGTAGTGTTGTACTTCTTCGGGAAAAATCTTTAATAATGTACCATATTTGTCACAAAAATTACTTTTGTGTAGCATACAAAAAAATAGCTTTTTGATGTACCGAACTTTTATTTTTGTCCCTTTTGATGTATTTTAGTGACTTTTTTGCCCTTGGATTTTTAATATTTTGAGGGGCAAAATTGTCAATAGTACATAAAAAATGCTAAAAAATGAAAATTCAGTACATCAAAAAGTTATTTTTTTTGTTCGCTACACGGAAGTAATTTTTGTGACAAGTATGGTACATTTTTAAAGATTTTTCCCTACTTCTTCTTGCTATACTAATATTTCTTGCTATCGCTAGTTTTGATAAATACATCTTATGGTAATGTTGTGGATTGGTAGGTCTAGCTTTCAAAGAAAATGAATTATTCAGTTTTTAATAATTATCCATATACAGTAACTTGAAAAGTTCTCTGTAACTCATAACACATTGACCCTGCATGGCCAACAGTATGCTGGTTTCAGCCCACAAGATCTCATGTGACAGCCCATAGACAGTTTATGTGTCCACTGTGACACATGACAAATTGGAGAAAACTCATCATTGGCTTATCATCATGTAATGTAAGAAATGGGGCTGTGCTCTATTTTGTTTCTTGACATTAAGCATAAATTTTTTTACCCTCTTTGCTTGTAGTAATAGTCATGTTACAGCATGTTGGAAAATTTATTAAAAAATGACATACTTTGGCCCCTCCATCAAATGTGTTGAAGCTCCGTCTGTTTTGGAAAGTTAGAATAATTATAGAGTACGATCATATGCTATGGTATACAGATCAAAGTTCTTCTAACAAAAAAGTAGTTCTAGTGAGAATAATTGTACCTTTGTTAACAGTTATCTTTACCCTTTGGTTCACAACTAGACGAGTACCGTGCATAGCAACGGGTTTTATAGCGACACATAGTTATTGAAAAAAAAGTTTATAGGTTATTATAACGAAAAAAACAATAAAAGTTTGTAAGATTTGGAAATTTAAACATAATGTTTTGGTAAACCTGGGTTCAACCCGGGTGGTTTCAACCGGTTGAAACCGTTTCCACAGCAAAAAATGGATCGATTTAAACCGGGTCAACTGCTAGGTTGGGTCGAAAAACGGTAACATTAAAACTGGTTCAACCCGTCCGGGTTTGAAGTTGTCCCGGGTAGTGTCAATCCGGTTTTTGTTTTAATTTGATTGTATTTAATTGATAGATATGTTTTTAACTGGCTTGTACAATGTGAATAAATTATTTACTTTTAAGTAATGGATAATGTTTTGAAACCCGGTTCGACCCGGGTGGTTCAACCGGTTGAACCGTTCCGGTTGAAAAATAGGTCGATTTAAATCAGGTCAACTTTCTAGGTTGGGTCGAAAATGGGTCAAATTAAACTGGCTCAACCCGTCGGGTTTGAAGCGTCCCGGGTCAACCCGGTTTGTGTTTTAATTGGTTGTATTTAATTTGATTGTACAATGTGAATAAATCATTGTACTTTTAAGTAATGAGGTGTTTTAATAATAATATTAATTACATTCATAATTTCCTTTAATAAGATTTTAACATTTCAACATTTCAACAATATTGACTTTTCACTTTTCCACTTTGACTCTTTTTCCTTTATATGTAGTATAGATGTTTAAAGTAGCTTTAAAAATTATTATTCTGACAAGTATGGTCGTTTCACTTGATAAACTCATAACATGATATTGCTATATGTTATAATAGCATTGATATATGCCTATATCCAAGGTTGAACAAGTTATATAAATAATGGATCGAATTAACTACAAGTGTATGTGAAAAACTAGAAACTGGCATTATCTCTAGCCATTTTTGTCTTTTTCATGATATACTACTCCCTCCGTCCCATATTAAGTGTCCACAATGAAATCTTTAGGTGTCCCAAATTAAGTGTCCACTTGTACCTTTTAACCAATAAGATGAGACTTTAGTGGGTAATATTAATATTTGATTGGTGAAGAGTTTAATTAGTGGAATCTCCTAAAACTTTGTGCATTATGAAAGTGGACACTTAATATGGGACGGAGGGAGTATTAATTATAATCAGAGTTATTAAGATTCCGATTTTGATTTTAGGATCTTACGATTTTATTATACTATAAAGAAAAACGATCCGGATTCTATGTAGGATCTTAGCAAGCTTAAGATCTTATAAGATCTCGATTTTGACCATAGAATCTTAAGATCTAATCTCATCATATCTTACTTTTCTTAGATCGCAAACTAAAAAACTACAAAGTTAAAGATTATGTTTTATGGAATTTAAAAAACAACATGTTAATTTTCTTAAACATTTTATAATCATAATTTAGGACAACATTCTTATGAAACATTAATATAATTTTGTGTTCATGATATATAATAGTTTGTAGATTTGAATAATATCACAAAGACTATTAAGAAAATGAGATTATAGTAGGATCTTAGGATCTCAATCCGATCTTACGATCTCGATCTTGCAAAAACAAAAATGATCCTGAGTAGGATCTCGATTTTAAAAACATTGCTATTAGTAATTATATGTACTTGTTAAGTGATGAGTAAGAAAACCTCTTATGAAGTCTACCATGTTATTACATTATTTTGAATGGCAATTCGTTAAAGAACTAGCAAGATGCTAGAAATGTTTCATATAATTGATCGGATCAATGTGTATTGTGAAAACTTTGAATAGAAATATAACTAAATCACACAAAAACAAAGACCTTTACAGTATACCCGATTCATCTAATTAGGAATTATAACCAACTCAGTATCGAGTATCTTGCTTGATCTTTACTAAAGTCACATCGAGTCGATGACAACATATGTCAGCTACATGTTGACAATGAGAGTAGCTACATTGTCAAAAATCATTGTGGCATTCAATGCTCTTTCAGTAAACACATCTCAACATATAGCTCGGTTTCATCCATAAAAAGATCGACTCGATCTTACATGTATCTATACCAATGAGTGCAATCATATCACTCGTATATCGAACTACATAAAGAGCTCAATAACAAGTGCTTTACATAAATCTCAATTCCTTACAAATAACAAATATTCACATTTTCTAGCACTTCAAGATTTCTATCACATATACAAGGACCAATCTACACAACCTGTTTTAATCAGGTTCTACTTGGCGTTAGTGCAGCTGCAGCGACTGCTGGTCTAGGCGGTATTTCATTCCAACCATCGGGAAGAAGGCAGGCATAAAGAAAATCTTCAAAACACACAATTTAATATAGGAAAATTTACCTTTTTGAAACAAAAATGGGCTAAAAAGTTTGAAACTTGATTTAAGAGATGAACAAACAACGAAGTTTGAGATTCTTACTTAGTCGAGCAAGTCGGTTGACCCAACCAGGGATTGACTTTTTAGTCAACCTTTTACATGTATCGTTAGCGAAGTGATTGCAGTTCCTGAAAATGATGTTGTAACTATTCCCTGGATACTCTCTTGCCAACGTTTTTATGAATTTTTGGCATTCTTCTTCACTCATTTCTGTTCTTCCTATCAAAACAGATTTTCTTACTTGTAAACCTTGGAAATGTTTTGGTTCCAATTTAACGACCCCTGGCTTTGAACTGTCACTACCACCAAATGCGTACTCGACCCCATAAACTGTCCAAAACCAACATCTGATAAACATGTAAAGGTTCATAATAACAGCCAAATCTATTGCCCATTGAATTGAAACCATATAATCTAAGAAATACACAAAATGATTTGATCTTTTATTTCTTTTAATCTTTTTGGCAACTAAAGCCGGCCCTCACTATGTAACGGGGGCATTTTTAGTAACAAAAGTACTAGTACTTAGGTCTTTAAACCCACACAAACCGTTATCCTTACAAAAACAGAAGACTACTTTATTCAAGAACGGTCGAGTTTAAATAAAAATCTAGTAGCCTAGTATACAACGAAAATTTTCAACCGTAACGACTTTATCAACTAATCATTTTATCTCAAAAGAAAGTCCATGTTTGGCTTAAAAGTGTCAAATGATCGAGTTCACTTAAACAAGAATTCACTAAGTTCTGATGGGTGAAAAAGAAAACTACTCCGAATTATATGGGTGTTCGAGATTGCTTAGTCAAATGCCTCTGCTTATTACTATCGCAAATAAGTTGTTGTCAATAGGCTGTATCTTGCTTTGCTTACACAAAATAGCTAACTTAAGACACAAGAATCAGATAAACAGGTTGGATAATTAGCCGTTGTATCAGGACACAAAAAGTAATCTAACTGTTATAAAATAGCAACTCATGATATAAAATTCAAGCAAGAAAAGGTGTCGACATGCAACAATTATACATAATCCGAAAACAAAATAAATGTCAAACCTTGAACACCTGAGTGATAAAATCCAAGACCAAACCAATACGCATAGCGATTTATAGGCATAAGATCATATACATTTATATAAACGGGTGTCCCTGCCTTATTCTTCCTCCCCATCATTCCACACAACATGTTTCAGAATTCCAAATCAAAGCCACAATACAACTTATATCTCAAATGACAAAATTTTACAATGGGCATGTGGAGAATTTATAAAAGTAACTCTCAAGCACATTGATAAGACCATGCATGCATTACAAAACCACAATAAAAGACTGTTCTTTGTTATGTTCAAAAGTGAATGATTATCGATTGAATTTGATGTTGGGATTTGTTTTAATGAATATGAAAAGGGTCCCAAACAAACCCTTTTACAGAATTAAGGTGCATTGTTTTGTTTGATTTGTTGAAGGCAGAAAATGGGATGTTTCAAGAGAATCGGAGGAACATGAGGAGGGAAATGTGTTGTCAAATTTTTTGTAATATATTTGGTGTTGGTCCTTCAAATTTGTTGAGTTCAAAACTAAATTTAGTAACGTTTGTCTATATTATCAGTGGATTTAGAACGAGAATTAATGCTAAACCGTACTAAACTTCCTCTAAGATTATAGAAAAATTTATGTTCAGTCGACTCTACGTAGCTCCGCCCCTAAAACAAAATATTTCAAGCAAATTGGAGCAGAGAACCATATCATATAGTGCTGGTTCAAGTGAGTTTCATAATGGTTTAGAAATGGTTAATTACATGCCATAGTAGATCATGGACCAGACTCAAACTTCTAGGTTGGTACACTAGACCAAGAGCCGATTTATTTGCGATAATTGGAAGAATTAATATAATGGCTAAACTTCGATGTTTGTGTTTCTAAACGAGCTTTGCGAAAGAGTTGGAATGTATCTATTGTATAATTCCTAAGGTTGTAATTATACGTTTTGGCTTACAGAGTTACAGTGAATATATCAAGCAGTTAATTAGATATCAATAGAGGCAACCTTCGTGTTCCATGTCTTCCTATCAACGTTATACAGCAAAAATTACCATTTCCTTTCCGACATCCATGCTCATGTCATGATCATGACACTTAAACGAGAAAATACGTTTTAGTAAACTTGTCACTCTTTTTTGGTAACTGTGGTTTCTCCCTTTCTGACCAATTACCTGACTAATACACTTGAAAATTTCGGGTTATAGATTGTTTAGGTCTAATGACACCGATAAGAAAACGCAACACTTTGATTTTCTGCCAAGCATTAACCTGTCAAAAATATTAAAGAGCACCGATGACTATTACCTAAAATTAACCCTCCCATTGATCACTCCTTGCTATTCAGAGGAAGATATATCCATTCTTTTATCCTTTAATATGGGACCAAAAAAAAGACCAAATCGATGTTTGAGCTAATACTTCTTTGTACATAACTTCATTTACAGGCACAATAACTAATCGATGAAGTCGTGTTACTGATGACTTGATGATGTTCACTTGTACGCAAAAGTCGACTATAGCAAAGAGGACAACTTATATTTTCTACGCGTATATCAATGCTAAACATTTTGTTGTTACGATTATACTCGTGATAATTGTTATAAAATCTTAAATTTTGTAAGCACTTAAAGTTGTAATCATATATTTACATAAGTGTCAACAAATTGACAACATTTCAGCAACACATAATTCATACTCTTCTGTAGTATATTACAATGTGAAATCAGCTGAGACGTACAAAGAATTTATTTGTTTGCATAAATTGTTTTAACGTAACTGTTAACATGATAGGGACCTCTTTATATGCCCCAAGTTCTGGGGCATCATGCTAGACTAAGACTTTTTTTTGGGGACAAGCTAGACTAAGATCTTGGATGAGTCATTTAGTTGGACTTGGACACCTTCACCGACATCGTGTTCAAACATGTACGCTGTTTAAAAAACGCATTTCATACGCATCATCGGTCTGTATTAAAACACGTAAATGCAAAACACAACATTTTCATGCATAACTACTTCTCATATGTAGCATCACTTTGGCTACATGCTATGACTGTGACAGTCCTTGAAATCAGTAATCTTGCTATCCCGCTAGAACAAGGTATGAAAGGTACATAAAACCTTCATTTGGCAGTTCTTGAACCATGGAAATAACAAAAAATGCACAATCACATGGAGAGTTCTTTTGACCACGTTTAAGCTAAGCGCAACACAAAACAAATAATAAAAGGGACCTGATGGGTGCACTCACAGACATGTTTAACGTTATTATAAAAAGAAACTTTGAGTTTATTGAATTAAAAATCAAATTTAATTATTGTAATTTACAAATTTAATAAATATGTATTAAATGTAATTTGTGTTTTAAAAGAAAATTTGTGTTTAATGAATGCGGTTTAACCGGTGCTCTCGAGACACTTGTTAGACAAACGCATAATAAAATCATGGGTATGGACCCCTTAACTCAATTACTCAAAATACTAAATTGAAAATCATGGGTATGGACCCCTTAACTCAATTACTCAAAATACTAAATTAGACAAACCTATAATAAAATCATGGGTATGGACCCCTTAACTCAATTACTCAAATACTGAATTCAAGATGCCTTAAACAATCCACACCATGCATGTAAGCATATTTCACTCTGACTCTCTCCATAACAATCAATTTCATTGCCATATGAATTCTGACTAGATCCACATCCATTACTTATGGGCTGCATATACATTCCACCAACTTACATAAAATTAAAAATAAACATGTTCTCTTTTTGTAAAACATAGACTTGCCCACAAATCTTTAGAGCAATATCTCCCACTTCAACAATTTTGTAATGATAGTAATGCACTATTGTTCATCTAGTCAAAGAACATTATAGCATAAATATGCCATTGTTTTCAGCAGTCAAGAGTCCACTAACTTTGGTTACACCTTCAAGGTTGTTAAGGGCTTCGTATTTGTTCCGGGAGGTGAATTTTTTCTAGTTGCAGAATTTGAAGAACGAGATGATAACGGGGGTTGTTGCGGTTTAGATGATGATGCATATCTGCTTGATTGGCTTCTAAGTTTCTTTTCGTTGTGGGAACCGTCTTCTGCTCTAATTTGTCTCACTTTTGTCTCGTTTAGACCCGCAGGAAGGACACAATTGCAAAGAAAACCTTCAAAATAAACCATAATTCTCATATAATTAAGGATTTCTTTTTTCACTAAAGGCAGCACGCGTTATGGCTAATATGGCTTTGATAAAAGAGCACCATAATTAAGACAAAAACAAGATCCATATTTTGCGATTATATCATAAATACAGATGTTTCTTTAACATAAAAAAACTAATCCTGGTTCATGGGTTCTAATGATCATAAACATGGGATCATGTGGTATTCGCCTCGGTCAACTACATTGTATCCAAGCTTGTTTGCCATTAATAAGATTAGTTTGCATCAAAAAATTAAAGGATGTTAACCCCAAACATGGAAAATATAATAAATAAGTAAATACATGGCACACTTTACGAACGTCATCAAGTTATCATGTGATGACATTGCTTAATAATATGGGAGCTTATTGGTCGCGAATAATTTATCTTTTTTTCAATGGCAAACTCACACACCTCTATCCGAGATGGAACTTGAACCCAGAACCACTTGGTTGATCGGGTACCTTTAAGGGGGTAACATTTAATACACCTTGGATACTAACTAATAGTTTTTTTATCATGGGGCATTATATTGTCATGTCATTAAATGATAAAAATTGATGATATTTAAGTACGGTGGCGTCGTATAATTACCAAAAACAGGCTGAAACGTCGTCAAAGATTTCCATTGAGGTCAAAGCTGACAGGCAGGAAGGCTATATCAGCTTCAAATTTGACAATACATGTCATGAAATTTAGGAAAATTTTGTTGACTACAGTATCCTTGAAATGAATCCTCAAATAAAAAATTGTGTAATAATTCCTAAACAAATTTAAATGCTTCTCAAATTGCAAAGGTAATCAGATTTGACTTCAAATTTCTTTTCCCCTAGGCCAAGAAGGTGAGATCGTCTATTAAAAAGCACTCCTAAAGTCCTAATGGTCCTAAGCATATCGCAAAAATATTTAATTATCAGAAACTTTTTAAGTTAAAATTTACTCATATACCCATTTTTAATCATTAGAAATACTTTGACCTCAAGATTGCAAAGGCTATTTTTATACGTTTTGACAAAATGTTAAACATCTTCCTAGAACTATCATCTGGAATGTTGCAACTTGAAGTTAAAGTTTGCCTGCAAAATTTATAAACAAAGGCGATAAAATGACTTCCAATGCAAGTTGAACCAAGAGTTGAACAGATTTTATGAGACTTAAAAGGCACTATTTCTAATATATGCTATTATGTTGTAATGAAAAATCACCCAATTTTCTCTATAAACCATTAACAAGCTAATATCTAGGCATGAACTCAGAACCTATGTATAAAACATATATGAATTCTAAACAATTAAGATTATTAGAAATATGAGATCTTACCAAGTCGAGCAAGTCTGTTGACCCAGCTAGGAATCGCCATTTTGGTCAACCTTAGACACATATCGTTACAGAAGTGATTACAGTTTCTCGTGATAAGATTATAACTGTTTCCTGAGTACTCTGCTGCCAATTTCTCAATGAATGCACGAACCTCTCTTGGACCAAAATCCGTTCTCCCTATCAATATTGATTTCCTAAATGTGAAGCCTGGGCATTTCCTTGGCTCCACTTCAAAAATTCCCGTTGTCGAATGTTCATGTGCGCCAAATGCATATTCTACGCCATGAACTGCCGAAATTCAAGAATTACAGTCTATCACAATCTTGATCACAATAATCTAACTAGTAACTATGTTATTCGGTAGAATTTATATACATTTGATGAAAAAGGTCAAGTCTTATTAACCAATCATGGGTGCTTGGCATTGTGTTTGGAAGGTAATTACGTGATATGGCATACACTAATCAGAATCAGCTAATAAGCTAGAACAAAATGGCCTGAAATAGATGCAGTTTGGGTGTGCTTCTGCTGTGTATAATTCTGATAAGCTGCAAGTAATCGGCAAATGCTGACTATCCAAGGATTTACAAGTAAAACGACCCCTGAATATTCAGCATAAGTTCTTTGCACCTAGTCCTAAACTGAATGTCGGAAACTGATTATTCGAAATATACAGAACCACATTCACTATACCCAAACACTTAAAACTACTATATATCTGCGACTCGAAAATGCAGTAATTAGATAATCACTTTCGAAACGATATACCAGACACCCCCTTTACATATTCCTTTTTCTTTTCTTTTTTTCAAATAATAAGCATCTCTTATCATCTTATGTTTCCTCACCCTTCAAAAATAAGCATCTCTTATCATCTTATGTTTCCTCACCAACTAACCAGTAGGGTAAGCTCCACATTAAATTGAAATCTGCCAGAGTGATAACCTTAATAAAAAAAATAAAAAATAATATTAAACAAATTCCACACCGCAACCCATCCCTCTCGTCCCTAGTGCACCACGGCTCCTCGGTTCTAGGCCGTATCCGCAGAGTGGCTCAACCCCATTACCCTATGATCCATAACCACTAACTCAATGCTGAACCTAAACTAAGAAACTAAATTCCTTCACATGATCATCATAATTAGCTACTAAAACATAGCATAGTCAAATTAAGACCTCAAAATGCTGCAATTATAATAAACAAATACAAAAGCTTAATCTTTTAACCAAGAAAACAAAATAGTATATGAAATAAAAGATGAAGAACAAGACAAAAAACAAACCTTGAACACAGAAGGATGATAAACACCAAGACCAACCCATAAAAGCATGGGACATAATTGAGTACAGATCATAAACATTCAATTACACAGGCACAGTCCCTGCTTCTTCTTTCTTGCGCAATCATCCTACACAACATCTTTAACTATAAAAAAAGATCCAATTTTTTAACCAAAACTTAACCACATTACTCAAAATCCAAGACAACCCGTTTGCACTCTACATCATCACTAACCATAACAACAATCTTTAAACCAAACTACACAATAATAACAATTGCAGAAAGACCCTTTGCAGCGTAACACCCAACCAAACAAAAACCCCATAAATTTTCTTGGGCTTTTACAAATTTTAGAACTTTTTTGAGTTCAAAACATCATATGCGCACCATTGCAGCAAATCCCATAAAAGAAATAATTTTGTAGGACTTTTGAGGAGGGGTGGAGATTGGGGATTCGAAATTATGGTTTGGGTGTATAATAGAATAAAAAAATAATAATGTTTTTTTTTAAAAAAGAATGAATAAAGATTTTAAAGAAGTCGATGTGGTCGAAAAATTGGGAAAATAATTTTGACTGCTTAGTTAAGCATCGGCGGCTTTGGCCGTTAAGGCGTTATTTATTAAATGAAAAATTGATTGGGTTTATATTTTTAAAAACTGATTGCTTTTGCTTTGTATTTGCTTTTGGTTACTTTGGGGATAATAGAAATCTAAATTGTGTTTTTCTATACTCATAATATTATAGTATGTTTACCAAACTTTTTTAGCTGTTCGTTTTTGTTAGAAAATCCGATATTCCTTTCTAAGCTTTAATAAAGTAGATTACTTCTTGTAGATGTATCTTGTGTATTTGGAGGCTCACCGTCGTTGTTAATAGTCAACTCTACTCCACGTTCACTCTTCAGTCTTTTTCCTCACCTCTTGTCCTATACAATTCACTCTCACTTCTCACTCTATTGATGATCTCCCCTTTATCTCTCATCTACCATAATTGACCCTACTTCTTACGTCTCCTATCCTCAATCACCGTCATCCTATTAGAGGGGATGATTATTACCTCTCTTGACAAGAAAGTCGTCAAATGAATTTTTATCACAGTTGTACTACAATTTTCACCTATTCCGTATCAGCCAGATATTACATGAACCTAGAATTATTCGTTTAGAACTCATTACTCAACCTCGCTAGAAGGTGACATAAGTCTCTCCCTATTGCTTTATGAAGATCATCACTCTTTCATCGTCACTTCCGTCCCTCCTCCAATCAAAGGACCAAACGAATGCACTATTATCGTTGATAGAGATACTCGAGAACCAGTTGAGGCAGACATGCACTGTGTTGAAACCTTCCTCAGTGATTTATCAACGAGTTGCATGGGAGCTTACAGTTCACTCTAAATACTCTCAAGCGCAACTCCAGATTAACTACCTCAGTATTCCATTTTCCCATAATCACAAGGTGACTAGTGAGATGAGGGAAAGCCTCCTCCTTTATCGAGATTCTAGTATCGTTCATACACCTCAGGCAACTGACAGATGCCATCTTGCAATTCGTGGTCAAATTTCCGAATTATAAGGAAATAGGCGCGCCACGTTTGTGACCCACAGTTTAGTTGAAAACCGATGCTAAGCCGTCCGTCCAACAACAAAAGGCGGAGTTAACCCAAAATTGCGAGATGGGTCAAGATAGATGCACAAATAGCCTCAAGCTTAACCGACGCTGCGGTATGTATTTACCAATCTTGGTCGAAGGTCGACGCGGGAGTAGCGTGCGTTTATATGCGCGCCGGTAGGTAGTATGCGGCAAGGGCAAAGAGTGAGTGAATGAAATGAAGTCGTATATAGAGATGATGTAGATGAGCTTTCTATTCCAAACGTCTCGTAACGGATTGGAGTGTTAGATCGACTATGAAAAGCTAATGTTAGAACTCGATAATACAAAGACAATTTTCCCTCTTACTTCATGATTAGTATATCGTATTGGTAACGCACTATGCAAGGAAGAAGACGTAGGCTATAGATTATATATTCTCATTTCGTCGGGGATCGTGATTTACCCTGGACTAGACATTAGTCCAACTACACGTTCCTCCTTCGCGCGCTTCTCTGGTAATGCTGCAAAGTGTTACACAGCTCCTACGTCCCTACGGACTTTAATGGATCTTGTGTCATTATGTGAGCTCTATCCTTTGGTTTAATGCCTCTAAGGGTAATTGCACATCAAGAAACGGTCTCCAGGAGATGTTAGCTTGGGACAAAAAAATACTAAGATGTTGATCTGTAGGACATAAATGGTATCAGAATTGATATACAAATGGGTTTCTTGTTTAGCACGAGTTGTTCAATCAGAAAGAAACAGTGAAACTATCGAACCTAGTTTATCGCCGGTTTAAAACTTCAGTTTGTTGTGTGTGTGATGAGGGAACGGTTATGAGTTGGATATTTCGCCTGTTGTCTTCCATTTGAACAAATGCCAAAGGTGTGAGCACACTAGATTGGCTGTTTGTGGATAAATTGTAATTATATGGTTTATAAGAGAGGTGATTAATACTGTGGAGTCGAGCACGATATAGCAAAGTCAATGAGTCTGGGTTAGGTGAGACCCGGATGCATCAGTCGGATAAATGTTATCGTCATGTTTAGGTTACATACATTACGTTATATCTCTCACAGTGAAGTCACGTTCCTGGTCTTCAAGCAACAAGAATAGGTTACCGACATAACTTGCAAGTGTTGCTCCTCTACTGTAGTAACTCGCAGGCTGTTATAGACACGGTATAAATACAAAGTAATCTTCAAGAACTCCGCCAACCATGACCTTATGGTCGTATCAACTTCTTTATGGAACAATTATAGATATGANCGAAATATACAGAACCACATTCACTATACCCAAACACTTAAAACTACTATATATCTGCGACTCGAAAATGCAGTAATTAGATAATCACTTTCGAAACGATATACCAGACACCCCCTTTACATATTCCTTTTTCTTTTCTTTTTTTCAAATAATAAGCATCTCTTATCATCTTATGTTTCCTCACCCTTCAAAAATAAGCATCTCTTATCATCTTATGTTTCCTCACCAACTAACCAGTAGGGTAAGCTCCACATTAAATTGAAATCTGCCAGAGTGATAACCTTAATAAAAAAAAAATAAAAAAAATAATAATAATAATAATAATAATAATAATAATAATAATAATAAAAATTAAACAAATTCCACACCGCAACCCATCCCTCTGGTCCCTAGTGCACCACGGCTCCTCGGTTCTAGGCCGTATCCGCAGAGTGGCTCAACCCCATTACCCTATGATCTATAACCACTAACTCAATGCTGAACCTAAACTAAGAAACTAAAATCCCTCACATGATCATCATAATTAGCTACTAAAACATAGCATAGTCAAATTAAGACCTCAAAATGCTGCAATTATAATAAACAAATACAAAAGCTTAATCTTTTTAACCAAGTAAACAAAATAGTATATGAAATAAAAGATGAAGAACAAGACAAAAACAAACCTTGAACACCAGAATGATAAACACCAAGACCAACCCAATAAGCATAGCCATTAATTGGAGTAAGATCATAAACATTCAAATACACAGGCACAGTCCCTGTCTTCTTCTTTCTTGCAATCATCCTACACAACATCTTTAACTATAAAAAAAGATCCAATTTTTAACCAAAACTTAACACAATTATCAAAATCCAAACACACCCTTTGCACTATACATCATCACTTTTAACCATAAAAATCCAATCTTTAACCAAAACTACACAAAATTAACAAAATTGCAGAAAACCCTTTTCACTATACACCAATCCAAACAAAACCCATAAATTTTCTTGGGCTTTTACAAATTTTTAAACTTTTTTGAGTTTCAAAACATATGCCACCATTTTCACAAATCCCATAAAAGAAATGAAGGTTTTGTAGGATTTTGAGGAGGGTGGAGATTGGGATTCGAATTATGGTTTGTTTTTATATAAATAAAAAAATAATAATTGTTTTTTTTTTAAAAAAAATGAATAAAGATTTTAAAGAAGTCGATGTGGTGAAGAAATTGGGGGAAAATAATTTGACTGCTTAGTTAACATCGGCGGCTTTAGCTATTTATTAAATGAAAAATGATTGGTTTTATATTTTTTTAAACTATGCTTTTGCTTTTATTTGCTTTTGGTTACTTTGGGGATAATAGAATCTAAATTGTGTTTTTTTTACTCTTTTATTATAGTAGTGTGTACCAAACTTTTTTTTAGGCTGTCGTTTTTTTGTTTTCTAGCTTTAAGTATATGTTACTTGTGTTAGGCTCAAAGGGTTATTTACTCACCGTCACTTCAGCTTTCTCTCTCTTCTTACTTTCACTCACTCTCACTCCTCATATATCCATTTTAGTCATCCTCAATCACCTTTATAAAAATATACCTCACTAAATACATCACACACACTTACAAACCAAATATTTGATTATAACTCATCCACTGTAGTCCCACTTTTTCACCTCTCTCACTGTGGTAACTCACCAAACGAATGCAATTTGATCGTGAGTGGGACATCCGTTTAGGGAGTCACCACGGTGAGTGAGTCACTCACTCCCCAACTCACTACCACTCCCTCTAGTCCTATATGGTAAGCCGCCTTTATCGAGTTTAGTTTGCTTTCACCTCGAAGCTCTATTGTGGTCAAGGTTATAAATAGCGCGAGGCGTGCGCGGTATGACCAAGCCTCAAGCCTTACCGGTCAAGGCGAAGCTTTTGCGTTTATAAGGCGTGGCATAAGGCGGCAAAATATATGAAAATATTTATATATTTATATCATATTTCATATATATCGAGTTTACAAAAAGACGTGGCATAGAACAACACAAGTCGTGACGTGACGACATGACCAAGCCTCACGCCTTTACGCCGCAATGGTGCGCCTTTTAGAACCATGATTGTGGTTTGTATTCTTCTACCCTGTTTTTAAGGGTTGTTTTAATAAAGCCTTAGCTTGGAAAAAAAGTATGTGTTAGGATTAATTAAGACAAACATGGTTTCTTTTGTGTTGCACGAGTTGTTCAATCAGAAAAACAGTGAAACTTGAACTAGGAACGGCGCGTTTAAAACTTCAGTTTTGTGAAAAACGTTGATTGACTCTATATATATATTTTTTTAATACAATTATGTGAAATACAATTGTTTATACCGATGATCGAAATGTTTTGTTCAAGGAAACATGATTCATTTTCGTTACATAAATCCTTGTTATTCGCAACCAACTGAGCTACGCATGTTGCTGCTTGTAGCATCGGTACCGAGAAAATATCAAGCCTCCAAAATTACGGGTTACAACTTTTAGTTCCAATTTAAGCTTTGGCTCGATTATCGCAATGGATGGAAAACAGAGATTTTATTTTGTTGTTAGAATCTAGAGGTGGTTTACTTTGGAAATTCCAAACAATTTGGCCAAACAATCGAATTGGTGAAGTCACTACTTGATGTCATTTTTCACACAAATTTCAAATTTGGTCATCGTGCACCTGTGACGTGCTACCTCGTTAATTGTTTTGACACGTGGCATGACCCACTATCACTTCAACTATATTCCCAATCATTAGGTTAACCCCACATGTGTTTTGTTTTTATTCAAATCAAGCTGTGCTACGGACGGCGTGCTACCTGTGCTTACGTGCTACCTTCTGCACAAAAATCTTATAAGATTTCATCTGGAAGGAACAAGTTGAAATATAATAATGAATATTTTTACCTTTACGAATTATTTAATTTATTTCTTTCTCGTTTCTCGGGGCCAAACACTATTCTCTAATTTTTTTTACATGATTCTAGGATCTTAAAAACACACACATAACCAACACACACTTTGGCGCGATTCGTCACAAACAACCGACTACACCACCTGTTACATGGAGATAGAAGAAGACGGTGAACGTAATTGTTCATTTATGCTTTTTACCACTTGTTGTTGCGTTTTATGTCGTTTATGTATGAATATAATTTGACCTGCGTTCACGTTGATTTTAGATAATCTTGAAGAACAATGAAACTTGGAGACGTCAAAGCGTACGTTTTCAAAAACTATTATTTAAGGGTTTAAATTAACCTTTTAAATCGTTAATTGTTTTTTAAGGGGTCAAAGCGTAAACGTGTTTTAAAAACTAGATTT
>LBNU01027965.1:138271-167284 GCA_014162995.1 Artemisia annua | reverse complement strand
TTATATATCAAATTCACATTCACAAAGTAACAAAGACAATATATAGGTTATTTGTAATACCCTTTTATTTTATTTTATTATTTATCTTTTTATCTTTTTTTTTTCTTTTCTTTTTTTTTTATTTAATTTTGTTTTTATTGTAAAACTACGAAACAGAAAGTACGAAACATAAAATATAAGTTTGATAAAAAAAAAAATACGAAATATAAACTGATAAAAAACAAAAAATATGAAACGAAAACTTATAAAAGCCGTCTTATACTGACAATAAATGGAGTAAAAATTAAACCATCTAGGATAAATATATAAGGGTGTGTTTGTTAAAAGTGAGCAATACGAGTGAGCATTAGATGTGAGCAATAGCTGTGAAAAAATAGCCACAGCTCACCACTTCTTAAACAAGCATTGGAGAATTAGCCTTCTTTAAAAAATAGCTACAGCTCACCGTTATTTTGTCGAACGACTACTAAAAATCAAAATGCTTATTGCTCACCGCTTAACATCCCAAAAAGCTTCAAACCAGTGCTTGCAGAACATACCAAAAAAGTAAAAGATGTAAAAAAAACTGATCTTGAACATAATATAACAAATAATATATAGCTACTTAACAATCTTATAATGTTAGTAGTAAAAAAGTAGAGATGGTTCAATTATAATTACTTGTGGGATGAGTCAGCTGGTGGGAAGCAAAAGCCTTAGCTAGAAGAATCCAACTAGTCTTGCGAGTGCGAGCGAAGAGGCTCAGAGTGGAGTCGTAGGGCGGCATACCAGAATCATAATTTGTAAAACAAGCTGCCTGATGCTCAAGCTCTTGCCATGACTAGCTGTTAAATGATACCTGTCACCAACAACCATATTCCGTACACTTCATTCCTCGTACTCAGATCATCTTGACTCTCAAAAAAAAATTTTTTCTTTCTAGCAAATGGCTTGATACATGTAAGCAAGTAATGCCTGACAAAAGAAAATAAAAAGGTGCAGATATATATAGTAGTGTAGTATGTGTGTGTTGTGGAGTGAGCGATGCTGCCAAAGACTGCTTGCCCATCTGCTAATAATGCTGCTGAACAGCAATGTCTGTCTCTGACAAAATTTATACGGAAACCCATAATAATGACTCAGCTCAAATTTAATAAGATAACAATAATAATTCCAAGAGTGTGTGTTTCGGCTATCTGAAAGCTCAGAGTGACAGACAAAAGGCAGTAAGGCCATGATCATATGAGGAGGGAAAGATACTTTTACAAGTTCTGTTGTACGTTTTTGCTTTTACTTTCTTTTTGTCACATTAACTTACTTACATGTATCAAGCCATTTGCTAGAAAAAAAAAATTTTTTTTTTTGAGAGTCAAGATGATGAGTACAGGAAATGAAAGTGTAAGGAATAATGGTGTTGGTGGAAGGTATCCATTTACAGCTAGTCAATGGCAAGAGCTTGAGCATCAAGCACTTGTTTACAAATATATGATTTCTGGTATGCCTATACCTCCTGAGCTCTTGTTCACCATCAAGACTAGTTTGGATTCTTCTACTAAGCTTTTGCTTCACCACCAGCCTACTCATCCCACAAGTAATTATATATATTAACCATCTCTACTTTTTTACTACTAACATATAAGATTGTTAAGTAGCTATATATTATTTGTTAGATTATGTATCAAGATCAAAAGTTTGTACCTTATATGCATGTTAATCGAGTACTTTTATGTCAAGAACCAGGGTACATGAATAAATCCATAAAGATTAAACCTTTTTTCAATATGTTTGCATGATAAGTAGCTATCATATGTTAATTGTGTCTCTTGATGACCAAAATCAAAACTTTTTCATACATATTCATGTAAGTTGCTATCATTGTAAAATTGAGTGTTTCTTGATGACAAGCAATTAACCTTCAATATTCTCCATGTTCCTTTTTTAACTATGTTTTCATTGAACCCACCGTCACACAGACTCAAACTAGGTAAAGCCTGGAATGACCACTTTATGGGTCGTTTGCAACTAGCAGGAATTGAACTTTTTTTATGTTTTAGAACAAGGGTACTTGAAAAAAATGCATAAAGATAAAAACTTTATGCTAAATTGGTTTCTTGAATGTAATTTGCAGTTGGATGGAACTGTTTCCAAATGGGATTCGGAAGAAAGATAGATCCAGAGCCAGGAAGATGCAGAAGAACAGATGGCAAAAAATGGAGATGTTCAAAAGAAGCTTATCCTGATTCAAAATACTGTGAAAGGCACATGCATAGAGGCAGAAACCGTTCAAGAAAGCCTGTGGAAGTCAACAACATCATGTCATCAACAACACCTAAAACACCTCCAACAGCCATCCCATTGATCACTAAATCCACAAATTATCCTTCTCCAAATTCACATCCACTCTCTTCTTCTGACTATTATAATAATGCCACTGCACATCTTTCTTCTTATGCTAGGCCTAATTNGTTTCTTGATGACAAGCAATTAACCTTCAATATTCTTCATGTTCCTTTTTAACTATGTTTTCCTTGAACCCACCGTCACACAGACTCAAACCAGGTAAAGCCCTGGCAGGAGTTGAATTTTTTTTATGTTTTAGAACAAGGGTACTCGAAAAAAATGCATAAAGATGAAAACTTTATGAAGAAAACTGTAAAGGGTGTATGCTAAATTGGTTTCTTGAATGTAATTTGCAGTTGGATGGAACTGTTTCCAAATGGGATTCGGAAGAAAGATAGATCCAGAGCCAGGAAGATGCAGAAGAACAGATGGCAAAAAATGGAGATGTTCAAAGGAAGCTTATCCTGATTCAAAATACTGTGAAAGGCACATGCATAGAGGCAGAAACCGTTCAAGAAAGCCTGTGGAAGTCAACAACATCATGTCATCAACAACACCTAAAACACCTCCAACAGCCATCCCATTGATCACTAAATCCACAAATTATCCTTCTCCAAATTCACATCCACTCTCTTCTTCTGACTATTATAATAATGCCACTGCACATCTTTCTTCTTATGCTAGGCCTAATTCTATCGGTGGTCTTGGTAATGTTTTGTCATCTCAAGATCAGTTCTTGTTGGATTCTAGCCCATACAGGTTGGTATTATACCTTTATTGGTATGTTTGACAAGAAGCAATTAGTGTTTAGAATTGAAAGCTCATAGCGTTTAGTAGCTTTTACGTCATTCTACACTTTATAATTACAGATACAACTACGTTACCAAATACTTTTATAAAATAAACAGCTACGCTAACTGCTAATGTTTACGGCTAGCGCTAATTTTGTCAAACATAGCCTATATTGCTTATCCTCTTTGACATGTTTATAACTTTTTTTAACATTGCAGAAAGAGGTATGTTGGTGGATTGAAAGAGGAGACAGATGAGCTTCCATTCTTTTCAGAATCATCAGGGACAATCAAGACTTCATCAATGGGACTAAATGATTCTTCTTGGCAATTGGAACCATTGGCTATAAACAATTCCTACTCAAAGCAAAGAACTTTTTCTGATTTTCATCAAAATGGATACAACTCATATCAAGATCAGAGCTATTGTGATCAATTTGGTTTGAAACTCGACAAAAAGGACGAACCGCAAAAAGTAATGCACCATTTCTTTGATGAATGGCCACCAAATGAGAAAGATTCTTCCACTACTCAACTTTCAATTTCCATCCCTAGTTCAGCTCATGACTTCTTCCTGTCACATAATGGTAATAATAATATTACCATTTGTTTAAGCTTATTGTGGGCTTCTGAGCTTATATGATTTCGGCTTGTTTTTTACAAGCTCAAAATTTTGGCTTATTTTGAGATTTATGGGCTTCTGTCTCAAAGTAAGCCGAAAAATTTAACTTGTGAAAAATAAGCCGAAATCATACAAGCTCGTAAGCCCCACAATAAGCTTAAACAAACACCAACTAGTACTTTTTCTTAATAAAGATTTCTCAATAGTAACATATTTCATATGTTTATTTGCAGATAAATGAGGTCAAAGAAGCACTTCACTTGGTTAACAATAACAATGGCAGTAGTTGATTAGTGTTAAAATGTGTGTTGTTACCTTAAAAACAATATTAAGCAATGAGATATTTGGCTGTTTTTGTTTTTGTTTTTGTTTTTTTTTTTGCTTTTATATTTTTTAGTTTGTTTTTGTCTTTATTTGAGTGAATGGGGTCAATCAAAACTCTGAAAGTTTTGCAGCATGTTTTGTATGTTTGCATATCTAGATTGACATCTTCTCCAACATCTTTTAATGTTTTTCTATTTTGTTGCTTTCTACCCACTACCCACTAAACTTTCGGTTAAATGATGTACTGCATGTATAAGAAACCAAAACTATAGTAAAACTTATATAAAAACGCTGGTGAGTCGTCCGGCTACGCAATTTAAGAATCCACAACTATACGGAGAAAGTGACCCGATGGAGTCTTATTATGCCCCTTCCTCTAAACCAAGAGGTGAAGACAATGTCGTGGACTCCCGAACACTTTCAATGCTTGTTAAGTACACTATTTCGCTTACTTTTTCACAAAAAATATCGACTTTGAGGGGGGTTTTGGAAATAGTTATTGGCTTCATCCCAACTCGCCATTGAAAGTTTGAAACAAGTGTTTATTGTATGAGACTACGTCTCTAAAATAGAGTCGGTCGACATCTAAAAAATAAACGAGGCCAAGGTTTTCTAGTTTATCTAAGCTTGTCATAACATGCTCACTAATAATTTGTGTCAAACATTGTACAAAAACCATATAATGGCAAAATCTAATAAAAATAGACAATTTTATTCAGACACGTAATCAATAAAACAAAACATTAAGGGTGCGTTTTGTTCGCAGAATGTTTTTGAAGGAATTGTAATCTTTGGAAGGAATTGTAATTTGAATGAATTGCAATTCAAAGAATTGGAATGTGTTGGAATTGTAATGTGTTGAAATGTAATTGATGAAATATGTTATTGTGTTTGGTTGGCTCGCAACGTAATGTAATTCAGAAAAATAATAATAATAATAATAATAATAATAATAATAATAATAATAATAATAATAATAATAATAATAATAACATAATAATAATAATATAATAATAAAATAATAATTATATAATAAAATATTAATAATATTAATTATAATAATAATTTTTATTAAATAATAAATAATATAATAATAATATTAATAATAATAATATAATATTATTATTAATAATAAAATAATAATAATAATAATAATAATAATAATAATAATAATAATAATAATTTTATTAAATAATAATAATAATAATAAATTAATAATAATAATATAAAATAATATTATCAATAATATTATTTATTAAATAATAATAATAATAATAATAATAATAATAATAATAATAATATAATAGTAATAATAATAATAATAATAATAATATTAATAAATAATAATATTATTTAATAATAATAATAATAATAATAATAATTTTTTAATAATAATATAATAATAATAATATTAATAAAAATAATAATAATATAAATAAATAATAATAATAAAATAATATTTATTAAATAATAAATAATATAATAATAATATTAATACTAATAAAATAATATTATTAATAAAATAATAATAATAATAACAATAATAATAATAATAATAATATCATTATTATTATTAATAATATTATTTATTAAAATATAATAATAATAATATAATAAATAATATTATTGATAATATTATTTATTAAATAATAATAATAATAATAATAATAATAATAATAATAATAATAGTAATAATAATAATAATAAATACTGATGCTTTGAATTATAAATACTGAATTACAACGTAATTCAAAACTTTACATCTAACTTGCTATGTAATCTGAATTCCCTCACTTGATGTAATTGGAATGTTTGAATTACAATTACGTTGCAAACCAAACATCTTATGTAATGTAATTTGAATTACAATTACATCTAATATGCAAACCAAACACTCTACGTAATGTAATCAAATTACAATTACATCCAATTACGTCAGATTACGACGAACCAAACGGGGCCTAAGAAAATGCTCACAACAGAATCCTGAGTTTATAGGGGCCATATGTTTTAATATTACCTTGTCTCTTGTGTATTTTAGTATTTCTTGTCTTTATATTGTTAAGGGATTGTCTAACCAATGCCCTAAGGGCATTGGATAAAAAGGCTGAGACCCCACAAAAAGTACAAAAAAGTACTCAGGGCTCTACATGTTTTTACATTTTTTATGGGTCAGGACGTACTTTTTTGTACTTTTTGTGGGGTCACTGCCTTTCTTATCCAATGCCCTTAGGGCATTGGTTAGACAATCCCTATTGTTAATTGTTTTGTAACTTTTTGTACTTCCCAAGAGCCTAAGATGAAACCTAACGTGATATATATATAACTCATTCATTACAACAACACTAGACTTTTTTTCAAATGCTAAAATCAAAGATAGCACACACATGCTTACAATGCTCCTCTCGAGGTCAAATGTCTTAAATATATTCTTAAACAAGTTTGTTTGTGTTTCGAGATTGAGTTTTGTAAGCTAAAGGCTAGCTTTCATTATTTATGTGACATTAATATAGGAAGTATACAAGTTTTACTAGCTTTAAGTTATAAATGTACCTCTCTTGGGATCAATTTTATGATTGCTACTATGTCTTGAAGGGTAAATAGTCGGATTTTACACCAACAGCAACATGTTCACTTCACTAGTGAGCATATTATCTCTGATGTTTTAATATGTCGTTGGTCGTAAAATCGGTTGATAGGCCATTGAAAGATCTATTACTGTTAGAAATTAAGTAAATGTTGTGATGATAATTTTGGATAAACTTGAATCGTGTTTCTTTACTTTACAAATAAAGTATTCAATCCTTAGATGTTCAAGCATCACGAAATTTCTATTAGGATAATTAAGAGAATTAGTTTCTAGGCACGAGAACTAAGTTACAAAAGACATCCAAGTAATCTGTAATTAAAATAGATGGAGATGAGATTTATTGGTAGTTAAAAATCGGTTGGTCACAACAATCATAACTGATGGCCAACAATTATGTCAGTTGGGTTTTAACGTAGAAAACGGTTAAAATCGTTTGCCCCTTGGACCTTGCAAGGAGCGTTGCTCCTTGATATCTTTCTCGTGATCGTGTTCATACCTAGCTCAAACAAGGTGCATTCTACATCTCCTAATCTGTATCCAAGCTTAATATAAAATCTCGTGAATTCATACAATAATAAATCAAAATCACTCAACTAGTCGATGACGTTAAAATCATCAACAATTACCTCGTTAAAAAAAACTTTTTATACATGTTAATTGTGAAATGCCTATAAGGTAAAATCAAAGAAATGGTAATGACACACAATGAGAAGAGAAGATATGACCAATGTGTCACGAAAGATTTGAATGTTTGGTGGTGAGTAAGTTAACTTGTATATTTATGACACAAAACTTTAAACTAGTGCACACGCGTGTGACAGAAAAAATGAGTAACAACAACAATAATAATTTAAACTGAGAATCTTCATTGTATGAGCAGCTTTAAACACTTGTACGGTACAACTTGTTCTTGTCATTTTAATATTCAAACCAACTTCTGCCTTCTTTTCTGCTTCTGCTCTGCAAACACTGAACACAATAGTAAGTGACTGTGGGTCCCACCAACCCTGACACCTATTCTGTCAGAATCACTCACTAAAAACAACCTACTTTATTTTGTTTTTTCACTTTAGATCCTATAATGGGATCTCATGTTTTTTGCAATTCACTCCCCTTGAGAATGAAAACACACAATTATATCTCTTCTGCAATCTGAAAAGCGCTAACGACGCAGTTTGTTCATGACGCAGTTTGTTCATTCGCCTTTCACCTATATGTAATACCGCAATACAATTATTTGATGAAGGTTCAATATTAATGAATGTATTTAGTCATGAGTAACATGTGTTACTATAAAATGTAAAGCATACATATAATCTTAAAACCTAAACACCAAACTAATGTTTATCAAAAGGCGTTAAAAATCAAAAGAACTACATTTAAATAGCCTAGTGGTAAGTCACATAACCTCTTAACGCAAGATCTAGAGTTCAAACTCATACGCACGCATTTTGAGATGGCCACAGAAAATATCAAATACAGTCACGTGGATACCTCGGTTAGGCCGCGTACACTTGAGTAAAAAATATGCATTCTCACAGAATCTGAACAAGGATAACCTAATCCTTTGTACACCTTTCGAAAATTATTGAAATGTACTCAAGAAGCTTTTAATTCTAAACGCCGTAAGGCTAAAAACTATATGTTCCAAAACGCTCTTTTTCTGTATCTGTATATCACAAGGAGGCTGTTTAAAATTCCTGAATAGCTAAAGGGGAATTATGAAATGTTGTGTAAACTATTGCATCACATATGACATACCACATGGTTGCAGAACAAGGGTACAAACATGGATGCACGTGATACAACACTTTGATGCTTCCTTACACTGACAAAAAGTACCTTCATTTCACTGCTACATATTTATTCTCTCTACGTGGAGGCATGGGCTGATTAAGGATGATTATTTACACTAGAGTTTGTTCCCTATAAAGTTACCCTTCAAATAGATTAACCCTTTTTACAGTGGTTTAAAACAATCTCATACAGCTTTCTGTTCACAACATTATGGCTATGTTTGGCGCAAAGCTTTTTGGAGCTTTTTGGGGCGATGAACGGTGATCAATGAGCTTTTTTATTTTTAGTGTTCGTTTGACATGAGAGCTGTGAGCTTTGCTATTTTTAGGAAAGTTCATTTTTTCAATGCTTCTTTATGAAGCTGCGGTTAGCAACTTTTGCCAAACATAGCCTATATCTACACAAATACAAGCTTTTTATTTTATTTTATTTTATTTTATTTTATTTATTTTTTTTTCCTGTAAGGGCAATTATGGAAAAAATATGGAATATAGGCAGGGGAAGACCTATGGGGTTCTCGAGGTTCATGAGAAGCCCATGGACTTTTTTCGTTCATTGTGAATTTTGATAAAAATCCATAATACGAGCTTCTTAAATAAGAAACGTTGGACCGATTCAAGCCAAATAAGCCATGGGGGCTTGATGCCGTGTATGCATCTTTCAAAAACTTGTTACCAACAAGATGAGAAGCATGGTATGCATTATTCGTTCATGACCTCATGTTACTCGCCATCGCCCCTTGCATACGGTCAATGATTGACGTTTCGCTGGACCCCGATACATAAAAGAAAGAAGGTAATCCAGCTGATGCAGGGTTAATAACATTGAAAGGCAGGTAAATTTTGTGGTCCCAAATTGGTACATTTTCACTGACAAGAGTTAATGCAAAAGATCAGCAAAATCATACATTGTTTGACTGACATCACACCCGCACATCAGTCCAAAGACAGGCAGCATATTCAATGTACCACCAAACTTCATTAAGATTTAGTGGCTTGGCAACAAGTGCTACTGCCATTTTTAGAAGTCTTATTAGCAACTTATTACAGTACTAAATTATTAGCACTTCAAAGACCTGAAGTGATCCAATTAGCTTAAAGCTCTTTCAACACAAAGTAGCTTCTAGTGCAACTATCGAGTAATAATGGGTTACAGAAACTTGTATTTAACAGGTACCCAATGTAATACAACAAAATATAACTTCAGATTTAATTAAACTTGAGCGTGTTTTAGTTTACGACTCAACTTAGTTGCATCTCCTAATATGGAAATCTCTAAAAGTTGTACAAAATACAAAATTTTGAAGGTATAAACATGTTAAATTACAGTTCTGTTGAAACATTGCCGATGACAAGTGATAGAGAAACTGGCCTATTATCTAATGTAAGTTCCAGATTTGATATAACTTGAGATTGCTGTTTTTTTAATGACTATTCTCCGTCACTTTGCTGCATGTCCACAGAGTTCTCTCTAACGGGACTCGAGCTAGGTTGCCTCTTTACTGGCTCATCGTCATCAGACTCGTCTGGCCATGCGGCTATTCTTCTGCCGGTAGAAGGTGCAGCCTTCACAATAGAAAGTGAAGCAAATATCAGCAAAGGATTTAACACAAGTTGACCTCACAGACTACCAGTTAATCACAATTCACAACAATTGTAGAATGTCAGTGTGTTTGTGTGTGTGTGTGAGAGAGAGGAAGGGAGAGAGATTTTACTGCATCATCGTCGAAATCAGAATCTTCAAGGCCAGCAGCTGCAAGCGGATCCTGTGGATTATCATCCTCATCTACCTGATGATTCACTTGATTCTCAGGTTCGTAATAGTTTGTGTTAGCCATATCCTCTTCATATTCATCTTGATCATCCATGTGAGTTTCTGCTTTCTTGTCTCTCCTCCTCTTCTTGCCGCTACTTTTTCTTTTCCTCTTTTCACTTTGTCCGCCCTCCTCATCGTCTCCTTGAGCCCTGTCTTTTCGCTTAGACCCACTACTCTTCCAAGTTTCCTGTAATTCGAATTCATGGTTGAAGTTAGAAGATGCAAAATTGAAACCTTGAATTCTGTTAACATCTGTATATGTATCCCCGCCATAATGACAAAATTGGGCCACCTTTCCTCCAACCAAATAATTCACCCCTATCATGTGTGCACAATTATGCCCAACATGCATATGACGGCCAAAAGTAGAAGTACTTGCAACAACGCCGTCAAGAAAAAGCACTAATTTGAAAATGGTAATTGCAATGAAGATTTCAAATCACTAACCTTAATCCGCTCTAGATGTTGTTCCTGTTGCATCACCTTCTTCAACTCGTCCTCTTGTTTACGTTTTTCTAACTGTTTTGAAACACATCGTTAATATATGCACAAACAGGAATCATTTATTCAAGAAATATAGAACATAACTAGCTAACTGACCTTCACTTTCTTCTGCTCTTCAGCTAGTCGACTCTCTTCCTCCCGTATTGCTGCTTGACGAGCAAGTTCCAGTCTATGTTTATTTTGTTGATCTTCCAGCTCAGCAGCATCACAATGAACTTTCGCCGCCTCGAGCAAATGCTTGCAATATCCAACATGAGTTTCAATTTTCTTCTCATCAAACCCATGAATTTGTAGATTTGAAGCCGCAGACAATTGACTAAACAAGCGAACAGCATTTTTAAGCTCAGCAACCGTCGCACGCACCTATAATAGAAAGATGAAGGCTGTTCAATGTGTATGAAACTATGAATGACACACATAATAACTTAAAAGATCATTTAATCAGTCACCTCTTCCACGGTCCTTTTTGTTTTTTGTAATGTAGAAGCCGAGAACTTCTGTAGGGCAACACCCGTGTCAAATCTTAATGTGTAATTTGAAGGGGCCAAGTGAATGGCTTTTAGTAAGGTCTTTTTGCAGTCCTGCCACTGTTCGGCTTCATAATGTGTGCGGGCAAGATAAAGAAGAATTTGATTGTCTGTGTTGTAATAGAACTTGCGCAGACAATTTTGATACTGCAAAAGAAAAGAGTATTTTTATAACCGAAATCAAAAGATACCAAGTAGTAAACAACATGTAGAGTAAAGCACTTGGCACCATTTTAATAGCCAATGGGAAATTGCCCTGAGCGAAATGAACATGAGCCAAATTTATCCACACATCTGGCATTTGGACAAAAACACTTCCACTTGCAGCTTCTTGAACCTACAATTACGGAGGGTATAAGGTAAATTCAACATTCAAAATAGCTGCTCCATAAAATCAGAAAGCATTAGTAAGCAGCTCTGCTAACCTGTGTAAAAAGTTCCTTTGCGACATCAAATTGACCTTTTTCTGCTAACACCACACCAGCACCATTGGCAGCATACATATTAGCTGGATGCTCTACCAGGACCTGATAATTGGCACAAAAACAATCTTTTTTAGGTCAAGCAACGATAATACATGACCTTTTCTTATATCTCATACGACACAATAATACCTTTGTGTACAATTCCTTTGATTTTTCTAGATGCGTCGCTTCCAACTTGGGTGCTCTTTTCTCAGATCTGACTGCTGCAAAGTAGTTCCAGTTTCCCTATATTCAGCAGGCACATATCATGATATATTAGCTACAACTGGCAGTTATGTACTTGCGTAAATAGTTACAAACTTGTGCACTTAAACAGAGTGGTTGTAGCATGAATTCATCATATAATATGACAATCATGCAATTGCCGCGCTCTGAAAAAAGTCTTACCAGACAAAGAGTAGCATAAGAATCTTTTCCATTAGACGCATCCTTTGCTGCCCGGAATGTATCTTTTGCTTTGACCCAGTCATCATTTTTAAGCTCCAAGTCACCAAGCATGCATAATGCATCCGGGTTTTTGTCATCCACTTCCAGAGCATCACGGATCTACAACAAAAGAGGATCACATTGTTGACATCAGACACAAAATAAACGCATATGCATAAACAGTAAATGTAAACAATGATACTGAAAAGAGCTCGAGTACCAGTTCAATGCTTAAAGGAACATTATTCCGTGCTTTCGCAATAGCAGCAAGCCTCAAGTAAGCATCCACATACTCTGGAAACTGAGGCTCAAAGAAAAAGAATCACTCAATATGCAAACGTCAATTTAATCAGGTCCACAAATGATATAGTCACTTGGTACTTGGAGAATTACCTTAAACAAGATCAAGCGGTACAATAAGCTAGCAGTCTCAGTTTTATGCAACTGCTCGAACAGTCTAGCAAGGTTGGACAAAGTTGTGATCTTATCCCATGGCAATTCTACTGCAACACCAGCCTTTTCAAGATCTTGGAACAACTGCATGTCCTTGTACATTCGAGCAGCTAAACTTGAATCCATGGGTTGGTTTAATGCTTTTTGGATAGGATCGTCAGACTGTGGTTCACTGTCTATTAACTTGACCCATATTCCATCACCAAGAGCTTCCTTAAAAGTTTGTTGGGCAAGCTGAATTCAAAAACACAAGGAATGAAGATAATTGAAGGGGAACCATTAGTCACTGTATTAAATGATGAAATCTGAAAAACCAAACAGTTGGAGAAGAAGCATACCTCAAACTCTCCTTTTTCGAAATGAAGAACGCCAATATTGTTGAGAAGCTCAATTGATACTTCTTCATTTGATTTTTTCAAAAGGTTGCGCGCCTATAACAATAACATTATTCAGAAGGTTATGTGCTTGCTAAAATAACACACAATAAACCATTTACTCTCAAAACCTTTGAAAGCGAAGAAAGAAAACTCCAACAAGTTTAATTCCATAGTGGTCAGTTAGCAAAGAAAAAAACAAGTGTTTTGTTTCTTACGGTTTTAAATGCTTCCAAAGCAGCTCCGGAGTCTGTTGAAATTAACAACTCTCCAAGATCTAGAAAAGCCTGCACCATAGTTACATAAAAAAAGAAGTCTAAGCAGCAGTAGCAATCAAGAATTTAAGCATGTTTATTTCATACAACTTTTTAGAATTTTAAGTTCATCCCAGAATAATGGCAAATAATATAACCTCGGGATCTCGTGAATCAATTCTGACAGCCTTCTTCAGAGCTTCATGAGCCTTGGTAGTCTGATTTAGCTGAAGATATATGTGAGCAACAGCCTGCATCAAATAAGTCCAAATCAGTAACTAGGAACATAGAAAAAGTAGAGTTAAGTGTATAGCAAAGTCGCTTAAATAAATTTTAGACTTGCCTTCAATGTCTCACAATTTTCAGGATAAGCATCCAAGACCTTCTCAAAATTTGATAGAGAGCTTTTAAAGTCTCCCAATTTTAGCTGTACTTGTCCCAGACCTGATTAAGCACAATAATATAAGATGTATATCCGATACAAATTGGTATCAATACCAAATCCATAAGAGTTTATAAAGTAAAGCTTGACATTTCAACTCATCTAGAGCCTAAACCATATTTCTACAAGAAACAGCAACTATTCTAGAAAATAATAAGCAAAATGTGACAACAGTTATGAAAAGGTAAGGTGAAATATTCTGCTCCTAAGCATATACAGTAACCAAAGTGGTGACAGAAGGTTCAGTTAAGTAACTAAAGAAAGCATTTTAAGATTAAGTAAACAAACCATAAAAGGGTAATATGAACTCTTGTGGCTTATTGACTTCCTTTACAGATGCCATGTAGTATAGTCCAGCCTTTTCATAATCACCCTGCATTCAAGGCAGCAAAGACCCATTAAAGACTAAATGGGAAATGCATTGCCTACACTAGGTACAAGCTATACATGAAATGTAAACTTTGATAGCTCAAAGATGCAAACAAAATGTCCAAACCTTGCTATGATATGATCGTGCAAGGTTATAATAAGAATGCGCCCTTGTTGAGCCATGGGTAGTTGCAGCAAGAGCAGTCTCAGTCAATTGCTCGACTAGAAAATGCTGACCGGTGAAAAAGAAATGATTTGCCAGATAATTCAGTGCTGTCGCACAATATGGATAGACATCAAAGGCTCTCTGCATCTTTTCCATTGCTCGTCTAATACCAGAAGCTGCAAGAACCAACATAACAGTTAAGAATCACAAATAAATACAATATCACTGCAGCAACAAGACAATACCAACCTTCATTGGATTGTAAATCCACAATTCCGAGTGCCACAAGGGCCTCCACATTTTCTGGATCCAACTGCAGTTGAAAGTAGTTGGACAAAATTAGACATCAACAACACACGTCATACAAAGAACAACTAAAAATGGTTAAGATGACTTGCCTGCAACACACGCTCAAATGCTTGTTTGGCCCTCTCAAATTGACCCAGCTTGTAGCGACATAAACCTATGCCAAGTCGTACAGCTGCAGGACATCCAGGATACACTTGCAGGACCCTCTGTAAACGGATGAAAAAATTAGAATAACTGAGACACAACAAAATGATTCAAGGTAGAAACTGGAGCTGCAACAAATTGTGATAAACAAGCTATAGTAAGTACTAAATTCTGCCCAACTCCAGAAGAATTATACAATCCAAAGAATCAAAGCCGCAAACTATGCAAAAAAAAGTATAAGAACCTTGTACATCTCCAAGGAATTTGAGTATTTGCCTCGGTTGAATTCAACACAAGCCTGCATTAAACCAGACTATGCAATTAGTTAAAACTATCAAAAACTAACTTAAGGTTGATAAGCAGCATATGAAGCATTTTGATCTGCAAACAACCCAATAAAGAGCCTCAAAAATAAAAAGTCTGATAACTCATATTAGGCCCAGCTGTTATTGCAGAACTACTGCCTTAGCATGTATTCGTGATTGAACAACAACACCATACCTGACCAAGAAGGGCAGGAATATTATCTCGGTCTCCATCTAATACAATCTTGAATGCAGCAAAAGCCTGATCCACATCACCCTTAGCTAGTAAAAGTTGACCTGTAACCAAGCTTAACCGGTAAGTATATAGTTTGTATGGGGTCCGGTGCACATACAGAAACTTAGTAAGCTGACACCATGCCAAATTGCTAATGGTCCAAAACTTAAAGGCACGTCATGGGCCGAGTTCATGAAGTAAACATAACGAATAATAATTGTTCGATTTGATACTCGGCGCCAAAAAAAACCTGTTATGTTTTTACCTTTGCCAACCCACGTAGAAGGCTCGTGCATATCGATTCTGGAGGCTTTGTTGTAGTACTGTGTCGCCAAAATGAAATGTTCTTCCTTCTCCCTTTGTTTGGTCTCGATTTTCCCAAGGTAGCTGTAATAGGCTCCCAAGGCATTTAAGATGGCGATTCTTTCATATCTCACGTCTGCATAATATTCATCAATTTCTGCAAAGCAAACAGGTTTGAATGAGACCAAAAAAGTCACATTGATGTATAGAGAAGTAAACATTAATTCGATAGTATGTCGAGTGCATTGGAATGTACCAGGACTGGACCCTTCTTCCAGAATTTGGCGAAACTGTTCAATTTTCCCCTGTTTAAAGTACTCCCTCTACAAAAAATTACAAAGAAACCAATCAGCAACTGCTATCATGCAAACTCATACAGACGATAATTTTCACACAAAGGATACAAAATATGCTCCGGTCCGTATCCTAATTCCCTACATAAATTACTTTCTCAGGAGAAACATATGCGTGGTCTGACATCAATTAGTGGGGTGTTTGCTTAAGCTTATTTGCCAGACTTATGAGCTTATTGAACTTTTGAGAAGCTAATAAGCTCAGTCTTTAGCCCTAAAAATTGAGGCTATTAGCTTTACAGAAGTTCAATAAACCAGAATAATAAGCTTAAAACAAACACCCTGTTTAGTGTCCTGGCTAATCCTAACCACAGTTTAAACTTTCATACATTAAGCTAGTTATGGGGGTGTTGGTTTAAGCTTATATGTGGGTTTATTTGATTTCGGCTTATGTTTTATAAGCCCCAGCTTATTTTGAGACTTATGGGCTTAAACAAGTTTATTATGATATGTGCTAATTCTATATCCAAACTTATCTCATTACGACCTAAACATATTATCTAATCCAAACAAACAAAATTTTACCCGAATCTCAGGTTTTTCTGCTAATATTAACATGGAAGCACATATGTGTTATCCAAACCGCTTCTTCTTCTTCTTATCTATTTATTTTCAGAAGCAGATACTAATAAGCCTCTATATCTCTTACATATCCAAACTTATCTCATTACGAACTTGACATATTCTCTAATCCTCTAATTCAATAAAACACAATAGCACCCTATTCTTATGCCCGTAATTACTTATTCTTTCTGCTTATTTTCAATCAAAAGCAATTGTCTGTTATCCAATAAGTAGTTATTTTCAGGGGGTGTTTGTTTCGGCTTATATGTGAGCTTATGAGCTTATTTGATTTCGGCTTATATAACATAAGCCCCAATTTTCCAGCTTATTTTGGGACTTTTGAACTTATATAAGTTTATTATGATATGATAAACTTATAGAAGCCCATAAGTCTCAAAATAAGCTGGAAAATTGGGGCTTATGTTATATAAGCCGAAATCAAATAAGCTCATAAGCCCACATATAAGCCGAAACAAACACCCCCTCAATCCGCTTATTATCCAATAAGTAGAATGTGCTTATTTTCAGTCAAAAGCTTATTTTCAATCTGTTATAAAGCTATTATATCTCTTACATATCCAAACTTATCTCATTACAAACTTTGACATATTCTCTAATCCTCTAATACAATAAATCACAATAGTACCCTATTCTTATGCCCGTAACTACTTATTCTTTCTGCTTATTTTCAATCAAAATCAATTTTCTGTTATCCAATAAGTAGCTATTTTCAATCTGCTTATTTTCAGTCAAAAGCTGTTTATATAAACGCCTTGCGTGCGGCTTATTAGAATCTGCTTATTTTCCACCAATCTCAGAAGCAGATTCTAATAAACCGCAAGGCATTTATATTTGCTGAGTTATTTTCAAACAAGCAATCCCAAACACCCCCTTAAAGTAACCCTAACTAATCCCAAACACAATAGTACCATATTCTTATGTCCGTAATTACTTAAATTCTTTCTGCTTATCTGCTTATCTACTAATTTCATAAGCAGATTCTAATAAGCCGCTGCATTTATATTTGCTGAACAATAAGTAACCCTAACTAATCAAATTAGATCCTTCCACATAATAATAAGCTAAGACTCAAATACTTTACCTAATAACAAAGAAAACACAAATCGAATTAAACAAAAGCTTAAAGAACTAACAGCGATAATAAGCCATAAATCAAGGGGAGCTTGTTCGGCTTTAAGAATATCGAGAATATCAGTCGCATCTCTGGGAAGCTGGTCTAGAGCTACTCGCACTTCCTCTTCCGAATTCTGTACCGGAATGTATACGCTCGCCATTCCTATAACCCACCCTTTAGGTTTTGACTTTTTAACCGGAATACTCTTCTTCTTCTTCTTCTTCTGTTTTTTATTTGTCGATTTTATAAGGGTTTTTTTTTACACTATCGTTCAGTTTATTTACGCATACAAAAGTCAGATTTATATACAGTACTAGATTAACGACCCGCCCGATGGGCGGGCTAGTTTCGATATATTATTTGCTTATATTTAAGATATTTGTAATTTAAATTTATGTTGTTTAATATAAATTATCGTAAAACGAAGAATTATTTAAATGTAACTTATACATACAGCTATAGTATTGATAAGTTATTCATTCTTAGAAACAAATCACCATTGTTGATTCATATAAACCATTAAAACAAAAGTACATAACGTAGCACAAACCATCCGCCTTATCTAAGTTTGTGTAAAAAAATTAAAAAGTACAACGTTGTTTGTTTTTTCAGTGTAGTTACCCTCTCGGTCACAACAAAGAACTATCAAACCTTTTTTGCTCTTAACCCTTGAAACACCTACATAAAACTGAATTAAGACTAAAAAAACAAAAAATTAATACGTAGCCAGGCACAAATTAATCTAAATCAACACATTTTTTCACAATTGTTTATGTTTAAAAAAAAAGATTCATTTAGAATTGGGACTAAAATAGCACAAAATAAAATCTAGACATATCACACCTTTTAACAACCTGCTGCAAAACCTTTTATCACTTGAACATGAATATAGAAAAGTGTCATTTTCAGTCTCGAGATGGTTGTGCATCTTGAACCTTCCGTAACGGTCTTAATCTCTTAGCCTCCATGTTTCACGTGAAGTTTTGAAATTTGACTTCATTGACGTCCAGGTTGAAGAAATCTTGAATGATTACCCATTTCACATACTTTGCTTTTTTTTTTCTATATATAGTAAATAGACATTAGACGTAGAAAATACTTATCTTCAAGTTGGAGAAGCTATAGGCAGGCATGTATATGTGATGAACCTGTAATGATGTTTTTTCGTTGTTATCTTCGGAGATGCTAGCCATAAATAATCATTATGTGTTTATTTTGATGCTTGTGGCCTATAAATAATCATCACAAGCACAGTTATTAATAAAAAGGAGATGGGAGAATCACATGTGTTTCTTATTACAAAGATGAAATGTTATCACATAATACAGGTGTTTCTAAAAGAGGTGTTTCAAGAAGATTGAAAATTGAACTTACTGTGCAAAGTGTATCAAGTGAAAAATGGACTTAGGACCAACATCATTCACATATGGTTATCTTCATTGTCATCTTAGGTGATAGTGATAGGCACCGACTTTTCAAGGATCAAATGGCTATGGAAACCTTCAAGTTGAAAAATATATTAGAACTCCTGTCACGACATTGTAGTATTTTATTATGAATGAAAACCTTCTACTATTATTAGTATTATCAATTTATGCAACAACTTAATTTCATAATTGTAAAAATTTCCAAACACCCCTTCTTTATGTGCTGACCTTATATACAATAACTTTTTTTTCTCTATTTCAAACATACAGTAACCTACATATCATAATGCATTTTAGTCTGCAAAAAAATAGGTTTTTACCTCCTACTCGTGAAACACATTTGCAATTCACTCCAAACACAATTTGTTCTTGTTATGACCTGAACTAAACACTCCTCATTCCTACTATAACCTGATCCAAACTCATGCTATTTTTGCGTAAGCCTAAACCAAATACACCTTATGCTGCAATATCCTAATTAATACACTTTATTTTGGTAGTTACCTGATCCAAAAACATCATGTTACTTCATTATTTGGTCTTCAATTTCTTGAGTAAATCTTCTCTTTTGCGGTTCTTTCGGCTTTCCATTCTACTTTCAAGTTAGCATTCCCATCCAGCAACTTCTTCACAAACCATCCCAAGCTTTCTGCATTCAACCTTACAAAAGCAACTTGCTCCAAAATAGACCCGTGATTCTTGTTTAACGAATTCGGTTCCTCTTTTAGGCAATATATTTTTTTGCTGAGCATGAAGCACCACCTACATCTACAGATCTCATTAAAATAACTGTTTTGTGTACAAAACATTTTTTAAAAAAGATGCAGTAATATACTAAAACACAAACTATCATGCATAAATAATCATATAGACACATAGTTACTAAGCTCAACGTGCCAATATAATAGGCATGAAGAGGGCATCATAATGCCTTATTTATCCCATTTGTGATATCTTATTAAAATCACGGTTGCCATGTAAAAATAATATCCAATATGATGCCACGATTCATTTAAAAATCATCATTCAATTAAAAATTCAAAGAGAAAGAGCAGTTACCTAAACTTGAAGTTCGAGCTTGTAAAAAATAACCATTTTCTTTGTTTTATATTCGTTATTCACGGGTCAAGCATAGTTGCGTAGTATTGATTTGCATACCATTTGCAGCACAATTGCATCTTCTAATGCCTAATGTTATACTAAAAATACATGTTTATCCGATCTTTTACCTAACTTAAATGATCCTTTACAGGTATATGGGTTTATGCTATCATCTGATATGTTTCCTTGTTAAATATATTTTATATTACCCAAATCACATGAGAAGATTATGCATTGAATAAGTATCCGTTAAGAATCTAATACTAAAATTACCATGAGAATATACCATCAGTTTGGATCGCGAGGCCAGTAGAGCTTGCTGCAGAGGAACAACATAAGTTCCAAGCCTCGTCCAACTCCAAGTACCTCCTTTTTCTTATCTCATTTTCTTTTCACCTCATGGAAATGATCTACAATATGAAAAGAATTCATTTAAGGATTTATGTTAACATCTTATGCACATACATCATGAACTTGGGTTGCCTGCTATGAAAGTATATATTCCATAATGAGTACCACAAAAATAAAATTGCATTTGTTACGTTTTAGCACTCCATGTCAAGTGTATGTAATCATAAACTAATATAACCTGAATGAGAGGATAATCACATGCACTATCAATCAATTGTCCCCTTCCAACTAAACACGGTAAATGTGTCCTATCCTATGCACAATTGAGCCAGTGCCTGTAACATAAAAAAATAAAATAAATAAATAATAAATAAAATAAGTTACATGTCTATTATGAAATTTGACCAACTTTTAATATAAAAATATACTATGTTTGACAATGAACCATTTCCTCTGTAGAAGCTCGACGCACAGTCTTCCAACCAGCACTACCCTCTTGGCATCATCCTTATTATCAAAGTCCTTGGAGGATCGCGATCCTCCTCCTCCTATTTGAGCACCATCATTTCCCCAACTGCTGCAATAAGAGACATATGAGTTACAGACACTTATCAGAACTAATAGGAAAGAAAAAAGGTTATAAAAGTCACCTGTTGGTCACCACTGGTCAACAACTACTGCCCCTAAACAATCCATCTCCATCAAAGGTATTGGCCCAACTCGCAGTTTGAGCACCAGTAGTTGCTTGTGCATCATCCTTTTTATCTGCTACTTCATTACTACTCCACCAGTTGTTTAATTACCACTGCTCCATCTACTGAATTGTCCAAATATTTAAACATGACTACTTTCAAATCTAAAACATTAAAAATCAAAATTGTGTACACATTAATTTCATGAGGTGAAAATTCAAACAGAAAACAATAAGCAAAACTTTGTACACAATTTAAGATAAGTCAAAAAAATCGTATAAACTTCATCTTTGTGGTCTGATATGTGACATAGGACATAAATCATTTGTATTCAACAAACCTTTAACAACTGCCTATATTCACATTAATCTAATTAGAACTTTATTAGTTTTAACGAAAATCAAAATGGTATCGCCTTAGTAGCACCTTTCATCCCATTATCTACCGAATAATGTGCAGTTAATGCATAAAAAAACCAATTTAAGAAAAGGACAACACTTTTAGCCTACTTTATCATAAGAAAGAAGTTACAGTTCAACAAACTTGAATAATTTAAATTTATCAACAAACATGAATTTGTATAAATGGTATGACTTCCTCCATAAGTTTTGCTAAACATTGATTTAAAATAGATTTTCATACCAAAAAATTTTCAACAAAACGCCTAGCTTAATGAGATGGTCAACACTTCCTAAATTGTAGCCATAACTTTAAATGTGTAGATTCTGTCAAATTTCAAATTTGAAATCTTTGCTTCCTAAGCCACAAATCAAATCACATCAAATCATCAAATCAAATATATGAATATTTTTGAATTATTTTGAAAAAAAAATAAATTACTTCATTGTAATCCATACGTTAATCATTATGTTCATTGAAAAATTGATGCCGTAACATGATTGACCGGATAACTGCAATAAAAAATAAATATATATCTTTTATCAGAAAATAGTATTCAAAATAAAAAACATTAATTGATGCCGTAAATTAGTCAATGATTCAAACCTTTTGAATCTTAGTCAATGATTCAAACCTTTTATATATGAGTACAATGAAAAATGGTTACTTTGATTGTAATTCATACCTTTTTAATGCGATAAGGTTATCATCACAAACGTAGCCTTAAGGATGATGCCGTAAATGATTAAACGGATAACTGCATAAGAACTAAACATTAATCTTTATTCAGGAAATAATATTAAAATAAAAAATGTTATCGCACACCTAAATTAGTATTCAAGATAGCCGGACGGTTCTTGGTATCTGTGATGTCACCGGAATTCAAGAAAAACATATTTGATATGTAATTGACAAGCAAAACATACCTGTGATCTCCTTATTAATCATAGTATATCGAGAAACATATTGAAGAAAAAAAAATATGTCGTCGGGAATATACACAATCAATATTTGATACTCCATGTTAGAAAACTGAAATTACCGGAATCTTGTTCTTTACTTGAATTTGATATAGGAATTAGATGACATAAACTGGTAGTGGTGTTTTTTTTGATGAATTTGAAAGGGATAACAATAGAGGAGATTATTTAGGATTCACTTGATAGGAGCGAATGATGGAATGATGGAGGTAATTTCGGGGTTTCCAAAATAAATTCAATGCACTAATAATCCACCAATAGTATGATGCCACGTGGCTTTTCTCTCTCCTCCACCTAATATTCTAGTTGTCATGTCATCAATTGGAAACATGCTATTATATAGGTTGGGATATCCTTTTTTCTCACCGTTTTTAATTTATATATATACCCTCTCACTATTTATAAACTACTTTTTTCACAGTACAACACAGTTTTTTTACAGTTTTTTGTTTCATACTAGACGAGTACCCGTGCATAGCAACAGGATTTTATAGCGACAGATAATTTATTGATAAAAAGAAGTTTATAGATTATAATTGAAAAATAATAAAAGTTTGAAGATTTGTGAATTAAACATAATGTTTTGAAACCCGGTTCGACCCGGGTGGTTCAACCGGTTGAACCGTTCCGGTCGAAAAATTGGTCGATTTAAACCGGGTTAACTTGCTAGGTTGGGTCGAAAACGGGTCAAATTAAACCGGTTCAACCCCTCGGATTTGAAGCGTCCCGGGTCAACCCAGTTTGTGATTTGTATTAATTGGTTGTACAATGTGAATAAATTATTGTACTTTTAAGTAATGCGGTGTTTTAATAAGAGTATTAATTACATTTCATAATTTCCTTTAATAAGATTTTTCAATATTTCACATTACTTGACTTTTCACTTTTCCACTTTCCACTTTCACCATTTTTCCTTTACTAGACGAGTACCCGTGCATAGCAACGGGATTTTATAGCGATAGATAGTTTATTAATAAAAAAAAGTTTATAGGTTATAAACGGAAAAAAATAAAAGTTTGAAGATTTGGGAATTAAACATAATGTTTTTAAACCCGGTTCGACCCGGGTTGTTCAACCGGTTGAACCGTTCTGGTCGGAAAATGAGTTGATTTAAACCGGGTCAACTTGCTAGGTTGGGTCGAAAACTGGTCAAATTAAACTGGGTCAACCCACCGGGTTTGAAGCGTCCCGGGTCAACCCTGTTTGTGTTTTAATTGGTCGTATTTAATTTGATAGATATGTTTTTATTTGGTTGTACAATGTAAATAAATCATTGTACTTTTAAGTAATGGATAATGTTTTGAAACCCGGTTCGACCCGGGTGGTTCAACCTGTTGAACCGTTCCGGTCGAAAAATGGGTCGATTTAAACCGGGTCAACTTGCTAGGTAGGGTCGGAAATGGGTCAAATTAAACCGGGTCAACCCGCCGGCTTTGAAGCGTCCCAGGTCAACCCGGTTTGTGTTTTAATTGGTTGTAAAATATGAATAAATCATTGTACTTTTAAGTAATGGATAATGTTTTGAAACCCGGTTCGACCCGGGTGGTTCAACCTGTTGAACCGTTCCGGTCGAAAAATGGGTCGATTTAAACCGGGTCAACTTGCTAGGTTGGGTCGGAAATGGGTCAAATTAAACCGGGTCAACCCGCCGGCTTTGAAGCGTCCCAGGTCAACCCGGTTTGTGTTTTAATTGGTTGTAAAATATGAATAAATCATTGTACTTTTAAGTAATGGATAATGTTTTGAAACCCGGTTCGACCCGGGTGGTTCAACCGGTTGAACCGTTCCGGTCGAAAAATGGGTCGATTTAAACCGGGTCAACTTGCTAGGTTGGGTCGGAAATGGGTCAAATTAAACCGGGTCAACCCGCCGGCTTTGAAGCGTCCCAGGTCAACCCGGTTTGTGTTTTAATTGGTTGTAAAATATGAATAAATCATTGTACTTTTAAGTAATGGATAATGTTTTGAAACCCGGTTCGACCCGGGTGGTTCAACCGGTTGAACCGTTCCGGTCGAAAAATGGGTCGATTTAAACCGGGTCAACTTGCTAGGTTGGATCGGAAATGGGTCAAATTAAACCGGGTTAACCCGCCGGGTTTGAAGCATCCCGGGTCAACCCGGTTTGTGTTTTAATTGGTTGTACAATGTGAATAAATCATTGTACTTTTAAGTAATGGATAATGTTTTGAAACCCGGTTCGACCCGGGTGGTTCAACCGGTTGAACCGTTCCGGTCGAAAAATGGGTCGATTTAAACCGGGTCAACTTGCTAGGTTGGGTCGGAAATGGGTCAAATTAAACCGGGTCAACCCGCGCGGGTTTGAAGCGTCCCGGGTCAACCCGGTTTGTATTTTAATTGGTTGTACAATGTGAATAAATCATTGTACTTTTAAGTAATGGGGTGTTTTAATAAGAGTATTAATTACATTTCACTTTTCTCTCTCATTTGACTATTGTTGAAAACTCAACATTTCACTTTTACCATTTTTCCATTATAGATAGTATAGATATATAGTATAGATAGACGAGTGCCCGTGCATAGCAACGGGATTTTATAGCGACACATAGTTTATTGATAAAAAAAAGTTTATAGGTTATAAACGAAAAATAATAAAAGTTTGAAGATTTGGAAATTAAACATAATGTTTTGAAACCCGGTTCGACCCGGGTGGTTCAACCGGTTGAACCGTTCCGGTTGAAAAATAGGTCGATTTAAATCGGGTCAACTTTCTAGGTTGGGTCGAAAATGGGTCAAATTAAACCGGCTCAACCCGTCGGGTTTGAAACGTCCCGGGTCAACCCGGTTTGTGTTTTAATTGGTTGTATTTAATTTGGTTGTACAATGTGAATAAATCATTGTACTTTTAAGTAATGGGGTGTTTTAATAATATTATTAATTACATTCATTATTTCCTTTAATAAGATTTCAACATTTCAACATTTCAACAATATTGACTTTTCACTTTTCCACTTTGACTCTTTTTCCTTTATATGTAGTATAGATATGTAATAAAGATATTTTTTGTCAGTTTATCAGTTTGACTTGTTAAATTTTATAAACTTTGTTCCGTAATTTCCATTTTGAAGTTTTACAATATAAACATTATTATATGCCCTCTCACTATTTACAAACTCCTCCTCTTTTTTTATGTTAGTTTTTCACAGTAGAACACAGTTTTTTATAATTTTTATGTTAATTTTTATTTTTATTTATCAGATTTTTTCTTATTCTTTTTCAGTTTACCAGTTTTGACTTGTTAAATTTTATAATTTTTGTTCAGTAATTTCTGTTTCGTAGTTTTACAATATATAGACATTACTAAAAAAAAATTAACAAATAAATAAAAATAAAAATAAATGAAAAATATGAGGAGATGTCACTTCTATAGTGTTGTCACATAAGGATTTTTTTGTTAACCACCGCCTAATCACTCTTTTATCCGCCAACCACTTTTGTCAAGTAATAATAATAATAATAATAATAATAATAATAATAATAATAATAAATGAAGGTCATGGTAGGAACCGCAATCCCTCCCATGTCGTGCCAAGATACTTGCTATGGGATGTCAATGGTTTGGTGAGACCAAAACACTCCTATGCCGAGCCATAATGGATGCTATCAATTGAACCATTTGTTTGGTTTATTCTCTCCCAACACTTGACCCCTGGGAAGCACGCCATATCAAACGACACGGCTCCATACCTTGAAGGCATGTCCTTGAGGTTAAGGATCCATATTACATCGAGAGCTCCTTAAAACCGTCTTACCAAGCCCTTGAGGTTAAGGATCCAAATCAACTTACCAAGCGTATCATATCTTTTTTTTTTCTTCTTGCTTTTGGGTTGTTCTTATTAACAAATTACACTTTTATTGGGATAACCATATATGCATTGCCAGTTCTCAAATAGCATAACAAATGGAGTAGCTATGTTACTCACATTCGAAATTTATATGTACTTTGCAACTCATTAATCAAATATTGCAATGCGATGAGAGCGTAGCAGAAATCATATCGCTTTTTCTTTGGTATCAGCTTTTTATTGGCAGTTGCATAGTTTGTGGTTATATCTCAAAGAAGAGGCAAGGCTGCTCTGAATGTTTGAGGTTAACATCATCACCCTCTATGTGTCAACTTAAAGATTATGTGATACCAAGTGATGACATGATCGGCTTTTATTATACCCTACTTTGAACTCGAAAACTATAATTTGCAGCTTAGAACTATGCAGCCCAACACTTGCGGCAGCAGAAAAAATCTCAAATGGCTCTCACTAACACAGAAATCCCAACAAATATACATAAAAAAATCAGATTCAAAGACTTTTTAACAATTTACAAAAGATAGTCATCCATGATACAGACGTTTGAATTCAAAAGTATTCGTGAATTGAAAGGTAAAGCAAACATATCATGTGGTGATATATATACTGCAATAATACTTCTAAACAGAACTACATTCCCAAGTATTCCAAATTTCATTTGCTGGTACGAGTGATCCTGCACAGAAAAGTGCAGATATAGTCAAGCAATAGTACATACTACATACAGTTGTCATCCTTTGGAGACAGATTTTGCAAGTTTTTACATTTTGATTCTTAGAAAATTATCAAATAACAAATACAAAAGAAAACCAAAGATTAACAAGCTCACATGCGTCATGATCATGTCCCGGCGGTCGGCAATGCGGCCCTGAAGGAATCATAAGACGATTCCAGATCAAAATGAAGCTGTCTTGCCTGCTGTTCAGTCAGCTCATCGGCGGCCCCCATTTTTGACAACCTTCCAATCCACTCCTTCATCTTAGTCTTCCCTTCAAAATCCGGGGGTAAAATCGACAACTTGTTCAAAGACCCCGACAAATCAGATAGCAAGGGAAAAACTTGATCAACGGCAGTCATATTGAGCTTCAATGTGTCCATAGCAGTAATAAAATGCTGCACACATTCCGCCACAGTTGCAGCTGAGGTTAACCCAGAGGCGGCTGCAGCCGCCCTGTGTTCCACTGTGGCAGGCACACCTGAGATAACTAGACGGTTAATTGCAGCAGGGCAGTCCAGATTGTATGTGTCGTGAAACCTTTCGATACTTGGCACGGTATCTCTAAGTGTGGATGATAGTGTTTTGAAGTGTGCTATAAGTTTCTGACACTCGATCTCATAATCAGCTGATGGAATAATATCACGTACATAAGCCTTTTCGAGCTTCTCTGTAGCCTTGATGATGGCAAACAGTTCAGAAAAATTTTCATACATTTCCCTCTCACGTTTATCATTCCATAGTTTGATATCCATATGTAGATTTAGCAATCGAAAGAGACTGAACCAATCTGACGTTATATCACTAAACCTAAAAAATCACAAAAGGGCTAATGTCAATTTAGCAGCAGATTTTATCAACGATACCAACTTTTAATAATTCGTACTAAAGCAGCCAACACATGTGAAATGAATACATGGAAGCATTTAAACGCACATTTAATTTTTCTAAACAAAATTTACTATATTCACCAAAAAGGACATATCGACAAAGAAAATTGCATATATATACAGGAGTAAAATTATTCAAGCCGATGAACTTTAGGCCAAACTGCAAATCACAGGAGTAACACGTATCACTAATGAAGCCTCAACGCAGAGCTTCGGGATTGATTTATTAGGGTCAGAGTGTCAGACATGGTTCATAAAGGGGGGGGGAGGGGGGGGGGCATAAAGGGCAGGTGCCCCCTAGCGAAAAAAATTGTAGGAGTAGAAATTTTCGAAATATTTGGCTTTTTTCCGTATCCCCCCCCCCCCCCAAAAAAAGTACCAAATTTTATAGTGTTAGTTTCTAAAATTTATAACAATTGTGCCCCCTCGCCAAAAATTTCGGCTCCGCCCCTGTTGTACATCTGTTATGGATTCAGCCGAGTACACTACTTATGTGTTTTTTAATAGCCACTTAATGGTGATCTGCAGAAGTAAATTTGATTTCATCCCTGCGTAATCATACAACATGGGTCTTAATAGACTGCTGGAAAGCAATTTTATACTTTTATTTTCTTTTGCAGTGCCCCCCTTTTTCACCCCTCCCTTTTCAGGTTGCTTATCAGTCGTATGGCTGCTCAACTGTGTTCATCTCGTATCTTTTGGGCCTCACATCTGGTTGATTTTTCCCATTTTTGTTTTTGTTATGTGGTATAATGGTATTAGTTTTCTTTGTGGTGTTGCTCTATGGCTATGACTATTTGTGATTATAAATTGAGATTCCCATTTTCAATCCCATGTGTTTGATCCGGTATACACGCATAGTTTTAAATATGTTCTTGAATACTTCGTAACGGCTGGGACTTGCAAGGTTTGTAATTTATAGAAGTTTCCTATCACCCCATTTTGACATAATCTCTGTTTCAACTTTCAAGTGAAGTTCCTAAAAACGTATACAACAACTATTGCTCGTTTTACAGACGTCTTCTCTCT
>LBNU01027965.1:63378-117766 GCA_014162995.1 Artemisia annua | reverse complement strand
AAAAAAAAAAAAAAAAAAAAAAAAAAAAAAAAAAAAAAAAAAAAAAAAAAAAAAAAAAAAAAAAAAAAAAAAAAACGCGTGGGCGGGCATTATAACTAGTATATAAACATAAAAGTTGAAAAGATTGTTTTGTATACAATACTAAGAGAAAAGTCCAAAATATATCCCTATGGTATGCTCAAATCCTGCTTTTCATCCTTTTTCTTTTTTTTCAGAACAAAATCATCCACCGTTAGTAAAGTTGGCACAAATACATCCCTCCATTAGTAATATCAGTTAATGAGGACTAACGATGCAAATAATTTTTCGTTATCTCCTAACAAGAGTTAAAATATTTGCGTCGTTAGTCCTCATTGAGTTAAAATATTTGCATCGTTAGTCCTCATTGAGTTAAAATATTTGCATCGTTAGTCCTCATTGACTATTCTTACGTTTTTATCCATTTTCGTCCATTTTTCTTACGTTTTCGTCCGTTTTTATCTGTTTTCGTCCGTTTTTATATGTTTTCATTCATTTTTCTCATGTTTTTATCCGTTCTTCCGTTTTTCTCACGTTTTCATATGTTTTTATCCGTGTTCATACACTTTTATTAGTTTTCGTCTGTTATTCTACGTTTTCGTCCATTTTTCTTATGGTTTTATCCATTTTCATCCATTTTTATACATATATTATGTATGAAAACGGATAAAAAATATATGAAAATAAATAAAAACATACGAAAACTTGACATTTGATAAAAGTGTTTCTGTATCGATTTTAAATCACGATTTTGACCCTTTTCTGATCCGAATCATCAAGAGTGTAAAATATGAAAGTTATCCGAAATGATTTTTTACATCAAAACTCGCGAGATTTTAACCTGAAATTGCAAAACAATGACTATTTACTACCAAAACTTAAGCGGTTTTCTACCAAATTCATAACTTATAAACTTATAACTCTTACAAATTTTATGTTATAAGTTGTGTAAATCATCAAACTTTTAAGATTTACAAGAGTTTATAAGTGTATAAGTTATGAATTTGGTCGAAAACCGCTTAAGTTTTGGCAGTAAACAGCCATTGTTTTGCAATTTCAGATTAAAATCTCGCGATTCTTGATGTAAAACGTCATTCCGGACAACTTTTGTGTTTTACACTTTTGATGATTCGGACCAGAAAGGGGTCAAAATCGTGATTTCAAATCGATACATAAACATTTTTATCAAATGTCAAGTTTTCGTATGTTTTTATTTATTTTTATATATTTTTATCTATTTTCATACATAATATATGTATAAAAATGTATGAAAACGGATAAAAACATAAGAAAAACGGACGAAAACATAGAATAATAGACGAAAACGAATAAAAGTGTATAAACACGGATAAAAACGTATGAAAATGTGAGAAACGAAAGAACGGGTAAAAACATGAGAAAAATGGATGAAAACATATAAAAACGGAAGAAAACTGATAAAAACCTATAAAACCATGAGAAAACGGTCGAAAATGGATAAAAACGGACGAAAACATAAGAAAAACGGACGAAAAGGATAAAAACTTAAGAATAGTCACTGAGGACTAACGATGCAAATATTTTAACTCAATGAGGATTAACGATGCAAATATTTTAACTCTATAGTCAATGAGGACTAACGATGCAAATGTTTTAACACAATGAGGACTAACGATGCAAATATTTTAACTCTTGTTAGGAGATAATGGAAAATCATTTGCATCGTTAGTCCTCATTAACTGATATTACTAACGGAGGGATGTATTTGTGCCAACTTTACTAACGGTGGATGATTTTGTTTCGAAAAAAAGAAAAAAGAATAAAAAGCGGGATTTGGGCATACCACAGGGATGTATTTTGTACTTTTCTCCAATACTAATTTGTATACCACACTAATGAAGACAAACCAAAATTGTAGAAAAAGTAGTCACAAATCTTAATTTGTATGCAATATCAAACAATACTTTTCTTAAAAAAAAAATAAAAAAAATAATAAATAAATAATAATAATAATAATAATAATAATAATAATAATAATAATAATAATAATCATAGTTAGACACTTAGACTGCTACTTGTGTTGTATTCATTATCCCATCTGATTAAAGCTATTAAGCCAACAATGAGAGTTCCGATCAACAACTAATTTGGATCATAAAACTAGACATGCGTAATTCAGACGTTAGATATATGATCACCAAAGAGATTGTGTTCCAATGGTATCACATATTGTGTTAGAAGCTCTCCAACCAAATGATTATGGGTTAAACTCTTGCTTTAGCACATGTGGAATAATTTGTGATGTATATATCATGATATAGTTAGTTGCTATTAAACAAAAATTTATATATGATCAAATACACATTGAGCAGGTGTGACATTGTTATTAGCAAACACATGTATCTGCTGCATACAAGATGACGAAGAGATCAAGGTTCAAGCAAGTTAGAGTATATATTAACACTAAACGAACATAAACGATCGAACATAAATAAACATAGACAAACAAACATAAACCTTATTAAATTATAGACAATATATTGTTTTAAAAGTGTTGATTTGTTCAAACAAATCAATTTTAAAATTATACAATTAAAAGATGTGATATACGAACATAAATAAATAAATGAACATAAACGAACGTTAACGAACGCATAATCGGACTTTCATTAACATAAATAAATAGACACAATTTTTGTTCATTTTCGTTCATTTAACTAAACGAACATAAAATATTGTTCATGTTTGTTCATTTAATAAATAAACGAACATTGACGAACTTTTTACCGAATGGTTCATGAAATGTTCACTGAACCTTAACAATTTTTACTATATATTCTTAGTGATATTTAACTTTCATATAAATCTATGTTACAATGTCACATGTTTAAGCAAATCCAAACTTAACACTTTTTACTTGAGTGCTTATTTTTAAGTAGATTAAGCACTTATTTGTAAGCAGCTACATAAATATAAGCAATAAATAATCCCAAGCACCCTCGAAGATGCATTGTAGAAATCAACCTAAAAAATGTGAATCCCATGTAGGGCATGCATTAATATGAAAAGAAACTTCAGTTATGCATTAATACAGTACTTTATATTATTAAAGATGCATCAAGACAAATATTAAACTGTAAAAAATCCATTAGAGTAACCGCCTACATCGCAAGTGGACACACATAATCAACCACCAGCTCGCTCTCTATTAGATCCTTCGCTTTCGCTTTGTGCAAATTAATCAGCTCCTCATTCGAATCCAGTGACTCCAAATCGTCAGGGCCAGGAAATCCAGCAATTGAAGCGATCGTTTATCCCTACGCCCTATCATGCAAAAAAAATTCACCAGAACTAAACTGTTCAATTATTTCACACTGATCTCTAATTCCTCCAACCACATCCAAAACCTCAGCTTTCTCATTTTCGCTCAAACTATCCTTCAACTTCAAAAATGTAACTCTCATCGCTTAACCAGGCTCAGGCGAGACACTACCACAGTTGGATATCCAGTCAACAGCCATGACTTCATCATGAATAGGTTTCACAGTCTCCATCCTCAAGCGTACATGGTCATGATGAACTCTGTACTTCCTGAGATCATCCATTGCTCTGTAACTGAGTGTGAAGCATGTGAGTGAAGGTGAGTGACGATGACCATGACCGGTATAGTTTTCCAGCGGAGACGTGTATGGTGAGGTTGAGTGACGTCAGGTTGTTGAAGTCCATTGACCATAGCTGCGACTTTGCTAGAGTCAAAATCTGGTTTTACTTTGTAGAAGACCACGTGTTCGATGATCTGATCTTGACCAAACATTTTGATCAGCTTTTGGTGGTTAGTACTGTTAATGTGACAGTTTAAATGACGGGTGATTGGTTGGGGAGGTGAGGGAGATAACAATGGAAGCAATTGTGTGCTTGATGGTGCGCAGAATATTTTTTGGACAATATGATCAGCGTTTGGTGGATGAGACAGTTGATCATGCAGTGCAGATGACCATTATGACGTAAGAGTGTGCGTGCTAGATTTACTATCAAGGTAGTCTTATTAAAACAATTCACAAATTGCAATCACAGAGGTTCACACAGCAACAACAAAAATGCTAGAAAGCAAGGTAGAGTGAGTGGTTGAAGTAAAAGAACTAACCATCAATATACCCGAAATAGCCAGCTCCCTGAAATGACCCGCAAGCTTTACAGTAATCATCGATAAGAGATGACCCAAAAAACCTACAGATTCAGTCCAAGTGGCGTATCAAAACCTTTGTGTACCCATCTTTTGTATCATGATTACCAAATCTGGGTCCTATAGAGATGTAGATGATATTAGATTAAGAGAGGGAACAAAACCACTGGAAAAGCAGCCAGTCGAGGGAGGCAACAAAATATACGCAGAGTATGAAGGGATATTGTGATGGGGGGCTGAGAAAAACGACGAAAACAAGGACAAATAGAGTTTTCCCCAAATAACGAACTTGTCATTCGCTCAACTTACATCAAGGATGGATTTCGTAATCTATTGCTAAAACACCTACCTGTGTATTTGTGATTGTAATTAAATAGCACTATTGTAGATTATGCTAAGTTGCTAACGCTAAAAACCAACAATAAGGTTTTTCTATTATGCCATATTCTTGAAGCAACAGGGTTAAATTCAGGAGAAAAGTACTTGTAAGCACAAGCGTACAGTCCAAACATGAACAGTCCAAAGATCAGGTTAAAACCAGGGGGCTCATATATGAAGCTACTGCCGCTATGCTTTGCTAATAACTACTTTAAGCAAACAAGTTAGACACTGGAATCATTACAGGCTCACAGATCACCAAAGTCATAGCTAAATGCCTAAATCTCAGTTGCCAAATTGGTACAGATTCGTACAGGACAAAGGTTTATAGAATTGAGTTACAACAAAAAACTAGTGCCACGCCCCCCTTCGGCAATAACTAATAACCAAATCAGATAAATTTATTTCTCGGTTCGTCAGTTGGAGATTACTAACTTTGAGTCCTTAACCTTGACTGCTTGCAAATAAGTACAACTTCTAACCACACACATACTTATTCTAGGCTAGCTTTTCTACATCACTTTGGAATTAGATTACTTGACAATACCTCGCTTTCAAATAGATGTTAAAATCAGGCATATAAGCAAAGCAGTCGTTTAACATTTTCCCAAAGCTCAACTATACTAATCACTCCTATGCGACTCTAAAGCGAAACATTCTCTTCACCTAGCAAACTTCCAAGCAAAAAGGTCTACTTCATCTTCATCTTCAACTTAAACAAACAAGAATTTCATATATGATGAAATCATACAATTATCATATTCTCGGTCATTTCACTTCTTAATAGAAACTTGCCAAACACTCAAAACAGTTGACTATATTAATTCCTTATTCCGCTACAACAAGTTAATGTCATATATAGGTACGAAACCAGAACACAAAGTTTTTAAATCAATACTATATCCAACTTCAATCTTCCAAAACTTTGTGTCAACACTTGGTTAATTACCTAGTTATAAATAAGCAATAAACATGGAATTAGTCACAGCCTTTGACTCCATAAAAGAGAATTAAATCATGAAATGAACGATACCAACTAATTCACAATTAAAGCAAGAATGGAACCTTAGGATTATGGTGAGAGAGGGGAGCATTGTTAACATGAACATACCATGAGTGAGAGTTAAATTATCTACTCACCATTAAGATGGTAGAGTGAATGAGTGGTAGAAGAAAAAGAACTAACCATCAATATACCCAAAATAGCCAGCTCTCCGAAATGACCCGCGAGCTTTACAGTAATCATCGATAAGAGATAACCCAAAAACTTACAGATTCACAGTCATTAAAGGCCCTGCCTAAGTACACCTAGTTCTTCAATCAATACAATGACTCATCTTGGCTTGAGAACCTGACCACTTTCCGGGTTCTCCGGTTCTCCACAAGTGGCAGTTGAAAACCTTTGTCAACCCATCTATGGTATCTCTTTATGAAAACCAAATTTGGGTCATATAGAGATGTAGAAGGTATTAGATCAAGAGAGGCAACAACATCACCGGAAAGACAGCCAGTCGAGGGAGGCAACAAAATATAGGCAGAGTCTGAAGGGATGTTGTGAGTGGGAGGCTGAGAAAAACAATGCAAACAAGGGAAAATAGAGCTTCCTCAAAATCAATTACATCTGAAAATGAATATATTACATTTTCTGGTAAAAATGATTTGCCAATGTCAAGCAGGACGTAAAAATACCTCAGAAGACAAAACACAACAGCTTAAAGTCTAGAAGTCTAAAGCATAAGTGGAAACTGAATACTAACAGGAAAGATAGACATCCCCTTACAAAAAGCACTATCGTTAGTATCGTATATCAAAATAATGGCTAACAGACATAACTGTGTAATTTGTTATTGTAATTAAAACAAACCCCTATTGTCGATCATAATAATGGCTAACAAACGTAACTCTGTAATTTGTTATTGTAATTACAAAAAGCACTATTATATAGATTATAATAACGTTAAAAACTACAATAAGGTTTTTCTCTTATGCCATATTCTTGAAGCAACAGGGTTATATTCAGGAGAAAAGTACCTGTAAGCACGAGCATACAGTCCAAACATGAACGATCCAAAGATCAGGTTAACTCAAGACCGCCGCTATGCTTTACTACTTTAAGCAAACAAGTTATCGATTGAAATCGTTAGAGCTAACCAAAGTCACAGATAAATGCCTAAATCTCAGTTGCCAAATTTGTGACAGATTCCTAGAGGACCAAAAAGTTTATAGAATTTAATTTATTTCCCGGTTCATCTGTTGGAGATTACTAAGTTTGAGTCCTTTTGTAAATCTTAACTGCTTGCAACTAAGTACAACTTCTAACAACACGCATACTTGTTCTAGGCTAGCTTTTCGACATTGCTTAGAAATAAGATTACATGACAATACCTCACTTTCAGATAGATGTTAAGATCAGGCATATAAGCAAAACAATCATTAAACATTATTTCTCAAAGCTGAAATACACTAATCACTCCTATGCAATTCAAAAGCGAAACATTCTCTTCACCTAAACAAACTTCCAAGCAAAAAGGTCTACTTCATCTTTAACTTAAACAAACAAGCATTCGTATTTGAAACAAAATCATACACTATATTTTTGGTCATTTCACTTCTTGAGAGCTTTTTAAATCTTAGACTAATAAGTAACAACCTGCTAAACACTCAAAACAAGTAACGAAAATTAATTGCTTACTCCAATATAACAAGTCGATGTTATAAAACAAGAGCTATTATTCAACCAAACGTAACACAACAACTCGAAAAAAAACATGCAAGCACATTACAAATTAGCAGCCTGCGTAGCAACTGGCACCACATAATCCACCACCACAACACTCTCAACAAACTCCTTCACCTTCACTTTCTCCCTCCTCACTTTCTCCGCATCCATCTTCTCCATCTCCTCAACTCCGTTAAAAACCGCAACCGTCGCAATCTCATACCCCTTTGCCCTCTCCGAAAAATTCTCACCAACACTATATTCCTCAATAACTCCCCCAAACTCATCCTTAACACCTCTAGTCACCTCCAAAACCTTACTCTTATACTTCTCATCCTTCAGTTTCACAAAAGTCACTCTCATCGCCTTACCAGGTTCTATCACACCTGTTAGATCAATTATTATATGTTATGGTTAGAAGATTGAGAGAGTGAGAGAGGTTAGAGAGAAGGAGGAGAACTAGATAAATGATAAGATTGTATAAATACTTAGGGCTTATTGTCAGAAAATGTATTCTACTTGTCATATTTGTATGTACCATTGTTAGGATCAGAGTATTCAATAACCAAATTTTTGAATTCCGATTATTCTGCGTATCGATTTCCAAAAATACATGATTCGATTCCCAAAAATACTTGAGTTGATAGCTAAAATTACGTGAATCGATACACAAAATAATGGAAATTCAAAAAGTTAGTTATTGAGGGCGTGTTTGACAAAAATAGCAGTGACCAGTAGTACTGTAGTTATAAGCACTAGCTGTATTTTTCTGTAAAAACGTTTGGTAATGTAGCTGTAGTTGTAATTATAATGTGTAAAACAGATCCTAATTGAGGGCGTGTTTGGCAAAAATAGCAGCAGTGCCCAGTAGTATTGTAGTTATAAGCACTAGCTATATTTTTCTATAAAAACGTTAGTAACGTAGCTGTAGTTGTAATTATAAGAGTAATGCTAGTGGTGACCACTTTCTCACCCAAGCAACCCCGCCACGTCAGCGCCACCTCAGATTTCTCTCAACACAACTCCACCCCAACCACAATTAGCTAGTGGTGACCACAAAAGCAACCCCATAACTCCCACATTTACTCCCCAACCTTCAAAAATCAAAAAAGCAACTCCACAATTGTTTCGGTTGCATCACCAACCGAATTTTGGAAAAAATCATCAAGTGACGCGTTGCATTGGGGAGAGCTAGAGGGAGAGGCGCGTTGCTTTTGGGGTTGCTTGGTGAAAACCAACGCCCATTAGCATTAGTCTAATGTGTAAAACAGATCCTAAATGCTCAACGCTCCTAAATGCTACTTCTTATAAAGCGTCGGAAAACGCGCATTTCGAAAAAATAGATAAAGCTACTTGTTGCTCGCCAAACGAGCATTAAAAATACGAANGTCCCTAGTCCCTATAGTCATACTTACATTTGAGACCTCCTTCAGACCTCCAGTCAACAGCCATGATGTCATCACAAACCGGTTTAACATGCTCATTAACCACACGCACGTGCTCCGGATGAACCGCGTAGGTTTTAAGGTCCTCAACCGTCTTATAACGGCTGTGAAGGATATGAGTGAAAGTCAACGCGGTCGACCTTGACTGGTGGAGTTGACCGGAGGATAAGTGGAGTGTCAAGTTGAGTGAGGTCAGACTGTTGAGGGAGTTGACCATGGAGTTGACTTTTTGAGAGTCAATGTCTGGTTTGACTTTGAACAGGACTATGTGTTCGATGAATTGGCTTTGGTTGTTTGAGGACATTTTGATTGTGTGGTTGTTACGACGGTTGTTGAAAAGTAGTTTGGGTTGTTTGAGTTTGAGTTTGAGAGATGATGATAATAAGGATGGGAATAATCGTGTGTGTGCGGGTGTACACAACATGTTTGTGGACATGACTGGAATTAGTGGGAGTGGTGGTGGTGATTCACACTGGTTTGATAATGACAGGTTGTTGATGGGCCTAATGGAGTTTAAGCCCAATTACAAACTTAATGGATATATAGCCCATATAGTATTTTGTAGTATTTTTTATTTATTTTTTTATAGGGGCATCTCCCACCTATATAAAACAAGGTTGGGATTAGGAAAGTTTACCCCTCAAAAATACTTAAAACTCGACACCTGGCATTTATTTTAGATCTACGGTCCATAATAAAAAACACCCCTAAAAATACTCACAACATTAAACACAAACACATTTTTATCCCCAGCTACAATTCCTTTAGATTTAAACAACCGATCAAATAACCTAAATCATTATGATTCAAACACATCTTACCCTAAATCAAATTAGCCCCATCAATCCATACCCTAAAAATTCAGTAAACCCTAAATCAAAATAATCCCAACGATCGGTATTCAATCAAATGGATAATATTCACATGATGATTGAATCAATCAATAAGTATTTCTATTATCAAAACTGAAAAATCAATTTGCATACAGGTTTGTTTTTTTTTATTATTTCTTCTTTAATTGTTGCTTATAAATTTTTGTGGATACGACATTCATGATGATAGAAGAATTGATGGTTAAACTCCTCATCAAGTCATGGGTTAATTTTCGATTTTATATCAAAACATATTTCTTCCAGGTTAATTTTCGATTTTATGGTTTCATTTTGATGAATTGTATACTTAATATGTTATCACTTAACTATGTTATCACTGTTTGTAGTTTATTGTTTTATACCCTATTGTTTTGGTCTTAATGTGTTTGATTTTATTTCTGTTATAATTTTATTAGTATATCAGATCAAAAAGTTTCAATAAAATTGTGATAATGTAGGAAAGTTTGAAGAAATTTAAATACAAAACGCAGCTCATTGATGAACTTTTTGTTCGATAAAATGCCTAAACAATGATCTTTTTGTAATAGGTGTTTAATGAAGAATGTACCAAGTGTTTGACGAAATGACTAAAAGAATAATATAGAGGCTTAAGCGTTTTGCTTTTATGCCTTTCAATTGTGTTTATGGTATCGCCCCTACTGTTTCGTAAGTGATCTAACATCTTTTTGCTATTAAATAAGTGCATAGATTTTATGTTTGGTTCTTTTTGATGTCGTGTTGTATGTGTTATTTTACAAACTATTCAAGATGGAAGTATATTTGTAGTTATTTGGAGATTTTTGTACTCATATATGCACTCACATGGAAGGGTGTTCGAGATTGCTTGCTCATGATCATTATTATGTAGATAGATAACCACTTCTAAAATAATAAAACCCCAAACACAAATTTTGGATGAAACCGCGTATTTGAATCGTTGAATGTATTAATTGATGGTTGAGATAAGCACCAAAGTAATTAGTTGATGTCTTATGTTATTTGAAGTTGCGTCAAAGTAATTACTAATTAGTTGATGTCTTATGTTATTTGAAACATGATTGCAACTTATTTTTATTTTATAAGGTAGCATTGAATTAAAATAGGAAAAGGATACAGAGAGCTAATACAAAGGAAATTACTCCTACAGGCAGTAGGAGCACATAATCCAAATTATAGATGACATCAGACGATGAAGATGGAAGGTTTAAGTTTCTCGAAGGAGCTTAAGACTTGCCTTCGATCTGTAATAGTAATTTATATCATGATAAATCCTATATTTCCTATGTTTTGATATTGTGAGCTATATTTGTTTTTTATTGCAGTGACTTCGTATGTGAATAAGTGAATTTGATTAATACCATGATGAAGTGCATAACGGTAAGCTTTCTTTGTAACAAGATCATTTTTGAAAACCAATAATTCTTATTAGTGGGACTCATTTTAGTTCTAGAATTCTAAAAGTTCTGTTTGGTATAAAGATTAATTGATTATAGTTTATGTACGATTTAAAGGAACTTTGGAAAGTTATTGAAATTCTTTACTATTATATTTTTGGCTACTTTTATTTTTTCACAGAGAAGGCTTAGCACCCCACCAAATACCTATTCTAATGAATTTAGCTACGCATCTAACCAGTGCACGGTGACCTGGATTATGAAATCAGCGGCCTCCGAAACCAAGTTAGACAGTTAAATAATGTAAGCAACTTTTATTTTAGTTTTCCAGCAGTTTTCTTTGTGTTCATATGCATTGTGTTTGTTAAACTATATGATCTTTTCTAAATGTTGAAAATAATGCCCAACTTCATTTTTTGCGTAGTAAGACCAGTTCTATTTGAAAAAACTCTTTATTGGTATTAAAAACTATCAAACAGTTAAAAGTTTAAACGAAATTTTGGTCATTCAACATGTTTTTTTAACAGATTTGGTAATGAAATTGAATCTATTCTTGGATGGCCAAAATTGTAATTTTTAAATGCAATAGTTGGGCTGAGTTATTAATGGGAAACCAACGGAATGGCGGCAAAAATTGAATCTATTCTTGGATGGCCAAAATAGAAGAGTGAGTTACTTCCGCAGTTATATGCTATAAGAGTTACATAAGTATCTGAATTGGGTAATGGATCAATATTTGTTAATATATATGTTAATGTACTGATTATGGAGTGGAAATGGGTAATAAATCAATATCCCATGAATCATCAACCCAAAGTTCAATGTAAATGAATGCTTTAAAACTGAAAAAGACCAGCATGTCAAAAAGATTCAAGCTCATAAACTATGGGTCAAAGATATAACCATTTGAAATGTCTAGATTGATCCAATTTTTAAAGCTTTGGGTCAATGATTTAACTCTATAAATTGACTACAAAATGAATTGGGTCACCGTCTTATCTTATCTTTTCAGCTTATTGGATTTTATCAAGGGTTATGGTTACTATCTTATGTTATCAGCTTTTTGTTTTTTATCAGGGGTTATGGTTCAGGGGTATGATTCAGGGATTATAGTTCAGAGAGTATGGTTCTGGGAGTTTACACATTGCACATAACTAAAGGTTGCCAATGCATGTACGTATCTATTGTTGACTTGCACTCCAGCACTCCAAAAGCTGAGCAAGAAGTATACGGGGTACGGTATTGGAAAGTATCATGTGCTGACTCACTTTGTAGTGTATTGAAGTGTGTCGTTGCCTTATGTTGATGTAGGTGATGGTGATCAGGTATGTGAACATTATACACTTCCACTTTTATTGAATATATTAAATCAATGACTTTGTTCTAATATCCCTTTATTATGATATCAATATATTATAATGTTGCTAAATCAGGTTTGTTTTAGTCTTTTTTTTTTTCTTCTTTTGTTCTTAAGCTCATAATTTTGGAAGATGATTGTAAAACTATATTAAGGAAGTGTGAGGCAAGTATAGTTAATTAAAATGCTAAGCAGGTTATTAAAGAAAACTAGAGAAACACTTATAGAGTAGTCTGGGCATTATTGAATACCTCGATAAGTACCATCTAAGCTCTCTTTGGTTGTCGCTTTATATATTATGCATTTGAAGTGTGGCTAGATATTTCCTCAATTCGTTCTACTGAGACTACAACGACAATCAAATTAGAATATTTACTTTTTAACGTTGTAGATGATATCAGAGTTTTATAATGTTTGAAACTTTCAAAATACTGATACAGTGTATCAAAAATTGAATAAAATGTGGATAATATAGGAAATTTGAAAAAAAATCCGATACTTTTGGGTAAATCACAATTTATTAGTAGGAAACTTTGAAAATATTGATATAGTGTATCAAAAACGATGTTGCTTGATCACAGTGAAAGCATTGTCAAAACATAATGAAATTCTTCTTCATGACATCAAGCAAGCATCTTTCTCATGAGAACATCAGGTTATTGATTAATCCGCTGTTTTTGAAGTTGTTTATTCATTGTTTGGCTAATTCTTTTAGGTTTTTTGTGAACTTTTCAGTAACGAGCAACATGTTTTTAATAAGAAGGCTATCACGATAATTTGAAAATGATATAAGGTTATGTAAGGATTTTTAATGTTGATATGATAGGCTGCTCAGATATGTACTAAATGTGGAGTGAGAATTGCCGTCTACTTTTGTGATATTTGCAAGTTCTATGAAGATGTGTAAACATGCTTTCACATTTCATTTGCTTCATAAGGGAAGGTTTTAGAACCATGCTAACTTTCTGTTGTGTTGTGATTCAGATTCCAAATGAACAATTCCACTGCATTGACTGTGAAATTAGCAGGTTAGTATTATGAATAGCGATGCTTCTTAAATTGTACGTTTCTATTTCTTGAGTTTGATCGATGATAGAATATTTATCGTTGGAGAATTGGAGGTCATGACAAGATTTTTCATTACGAAAAGTGCGGTATGTATGTCCAACTTTCATTGTCTTTTTCTTTCTTATTCGATATCCTATATGTTGTAGAATCGGCCTCATATTATTACTGATGTTATGTATTATACTTTTATGTGACAGAAAATAATTGTTAATATGGATAATAGAACAATAGCTCTCTGTCTCTGCTTTACTTAAAGATTGTTCGTCAAATTGAAATGTTGACTAAGTAATCAATAGAAAAGGTATAGTACCATGTCGTATAATTCAACTCCTTACTATTACCCACTGTTTGGACACATGGTTTATATGCTGTTTTTTTACAAAAGAAACAATGTTTGGATAGGTTTACGAGACAGGAGAAACATGGTTGTTTGGACAGTGCTTATATGATGATTTTTACATTCTTTTGGCTGTAGATTCATTCATAGGTAAATTCTCATATCCAAATTTAGACTTGCACTAATGACTTAACGCGAGGTTATTAAAAAGAATGATTATAGTCCAATTCAATTCTTAGTAGTGTTTGTTTTGTTTGGTAAAAGAGTAACAGGTAGTGTTTGTTTTGTTTGGTTTATTGAAAGGTTTGTCAACAATGTTGCTATTAGAAAAAATTCTTAGTAGATAAAAAGCTTTTGGTGATATTCTGATATAAATAAATTTCACATATCCCTATCTGTTGATGTATGGACTGCAGGTGATATATTTCACGCAACACTGATCTTTGATCATTCCCGGGAACAATCCGCGTGAACAATTTATAGTTGTTACATGTGAGGTACTTTCTTTACCTTTTAATTAGAGTAGTTAAACCAGGTGGGTTTGGTAATAAGTCGAACTGGATATTTTTGTAAGGCCTAGGTTGTGTTTACTAGACACATTATCAGCTCAAAACATATTTTTCTAATAATTATTAATAATTATTTGTGTCTTAAGTATATAACTATGTCATGCCATACATCTAACTGAAAAGGGGCACTAATTGAAATATAAGGTGATGTTTAAAGTTGGAACCTACGATAAAATTAAAGTGACCATTTTTGCCCCCATTCACTTATGAATGGGTTAATTTGGTAACATTTAATCTGAGAAATGGGTCAAATAACAAAAGTTAACTACAACTTGGAATCTTGAATTTTTGAAGGTTTTCTCCTTTGTCCTTTTTCCCCATATACAGAATCATGAATTTCATGCCATACGCATGCTCCTCTTGAGTGCAAAATATTTTGTTGATTGATTAAGCAGTATACAATAGCAATAATTGGGCTATTGTCCTTAAGATACTAAAGATAAGAATGAAAATGAAGTAATGGAGATGACTTATAATTATGGGGTCCCAGATTTATTTTGCCATTATTGTCCATTGAACATGATTTTTTGAAAACTGAATTGGGTAATGGTTGTGTGTGCCTCATAACAGATAGCAACATGCATAAATATTGTCTAAAAATGCATATGTGGTTACGTTTTTGGGTGTGATTATCTCATAACGTGGACCCCTACCTGGTACCAGCATCAAAATTATAGTATGTTTGGATCATGGTGGCTGTAAAAGTTAAGGTCATATGCTGATACACTTGGGTTGTGCAACCGGTTAGCTGGAATATCAACTTTTTATCTACATCGGTAAGTATCATTTATCGGTTTTCAAATTGGGTTGGGTAAAATGGGTGATTATGGGCTTAAATTCTTGAATCATTTAATATAGGTAAATAACCAAGGACAAAATTGTGGCATATTTTTCCACGATGAAGCTTATGAAGTTTTAAAAAGTTCTTAAAGTTTCATTGATGAAGCTGCAATTCATGAAACTACACGAGGAAGAAACTCATAATGAAGCTACGGATGGCATTTTTATAGATAAAATAGTGTTTCGATGTCATGCAAGTGCCATAAAAAGAGTATATTAACTTCACTATATTGTGTTTTCTTTTAATAAGTTGTCATTTATCTATTTGCATCAAAACTATTAATCATGTTTTATTTATCTTTTTGCATTATACATTTTTAGCGTATTAAATTTTTACATAATGTTTATACTACATTCTTATGTTCAATTAAAACTTTAAGCTAGCCGGCCAATGGCCGGGCCTTAGGCTAGTTTGCATATATTAGACAAGAGTATATGTTTAACAAGGATTAGGCCCCGCCGCGTTGCGGCGGATTCGTTTTTGTTTGCCCAGTACATGTTTCGCGTTGCTGTGTAGTGTAATACTCTAATAACAGTATTTTCATATAGCATAATTGAATATTGGTTACATATTGTAAAGTCTCAGCTTTTTGTGCATTTGTTTTAGTCCAAATACGCTTGTTGATGCATAATCTGGCGCGGACTGATTCAACGACTCTCCTTGGGCCGTTAGTCGTCTTCTCGAGCCCTATTAGACCTGTCAACAAAGAGAACCCGTTAGGAGTGGACCCGAGGCCGTAGCCCCGGGATCCACCTCCGACGGTCAAGTTAGTCATTGATGCGATGTAGCATATATGAGTTAGGTTTAGGGTAACCTGTTATGTTCCGTTATGAATGGAACCCCAGCCCTATATTTATAAGGCATGAATTAGGGTTTTAGGTGTAGAGTGGGCTGCTATCGCCGGGCCTGGCCCATTGTCTGGCCCAGTCCGGACTATACGTCTACAAGCCCCCCAAGTCTAGTGTGACATAGTGCGTGGCTATGTTATGCTAGACTTACGTTCTGTTCATGGCCACGTAGGCGCAATCAACCATAATGGCATGACTCATGTGTGCGCAGATGGGACGAACCATACTGCGCAGTCCAAATACGCAGTGCGCATTGGGATTGCGATTGTGATTGTATCACAATGGTGAAGGTGTCCGTGGTGAAGGTGGATTCCTGTAGCGATGCAACATAGTGCGACAAAAGACGTGCTTCTGTGGCAGAAGTGTGCGCCGTGCGCGACAAGGATGCGCGTTGTGTGCGGCAGAGGTGCGCGTTGTCCGCGACAAGGTGCGAACATAACATTCGTCTTTATAACCGACAAAGGACGTCTCCCCTGCGGCAAGATGGTGCGAATATTTAAATTCGTCTTTGTACCAGGCTCGCGATACCTCTTACGTACAATATGCCTGCGTATGGTGTGCGCAAACAGTGGTAGTGTATACCCTGGTAGCCCCCCAGGTTTGATGGTGCTACTCGTGTAGGAGCATTAAACTTAGTTATGCAAATCCTGAAAACACTTAATGCAAATATTAGAAGTATATGCCGCGAGTCGCAACATATTAAACTTAATAAAATAAAAGATAAAAATATATAGCACATAGCATATAAGAGAAATTTTCGCTGTGCGAATTACACCTATCGTGAGGTTTTATAACTATATGTATAAAAAAAAGTAGCACATAGCTAATCTATAATGCGCTCATGGCGATTAATTGTATTGTTTTTCGTTTTTATTATAATAAAAACAATGACGCGGATGGATGTACCGTGACCGCGACTAATAGTTTTTTTCGCACGCACAGACGCAGATATATGTATCGTGACCGCATAGACTCTAACGTTTGAGGATGATCGCAGTTGACCACGGCTTTTGTCTGCGTGCGCTCATGGCGATCGACTTAGCATCGTGGTGCCTGTATGTAACAGTGCGCTCATAGCGCCAATCTGCGAATATTTCGTACGCATGGCCTAAAGCGGGTAGATTTATCGTGACTGCGTTGTTCGCGGCTAAAATATAAAATAGGTCCGATCGTGCGGACTTGGCGCGTGGCTATAGATAAAATCGTGTTTATCAATGTAAAAGATTTATGTAAAATCTTTTAATTATATAAAAGATATTAGGATATCTTTTTTAATTTTTGTGAGATATATATCTTATTAAAGATATGGACAAAATATTTTAGATATGTCACTTATAGATATATACTAACAAAAATAGTACGCATGATCCCAGTAGATATATACTAATAAAAATAGTACGCATGATCCCAGTCTATGTACATGTATTATTGTTTCTTGTTTTTCACTTGTCCAATCAAAGCGTACCATGTAAGACCTTTGACTTTCGAAATTTTGAAAGGGAATTACAAACAAGAATTAACGTGAAACATACGAACCTATTTTAGTATTCGATCATGACTATTTAAAAGATTAAAATACCGGCTTTTGAACTCGTGGTTGCTTTCCGGTGATGTGAGAACACGAAACTTGTCGTAGTGGTCCCACGGATGGCGCCTTGTTGATGCATAATCTGGCGCGGACTGATTCAACGACTCTCCTTGGGCCGTTAGCTCTTCTCGAGCCTATTAGACCTGTCAACAAAGAGAACCCGTTAGGAGTGGACCCGAGGCCGTAGCCCCGGGATCCACCTCCGACGGTCAAGTTAGTCATTGATGCGATGTAGCATATATGAGTTAGGTTTAGGGTAACCTGTTATGTTCCGTTATGAATGGAACCCCAGCCCTATATTTATAAGGCATGAATTAGGGTTTTAGGTGTAGAGTGGGCCGCTATCGCCGGGCCTGGCCCATTGTCTGGCCCAGTCCGGACTATACGTCTACAGTTCTAAGTGCCTTGTTTCCTATGCATTTTAGTCAAAGTATATCTGATTTCTGTGAACATCATTTTTTGGGGGTTACGTATTTCAATAATTCAATATTGCAGATTACTCTTTTTTGGACCTACCAAATATGTAAAGAAACATAGCAATTCAAAATGCGTGCTTTCAAGCACTTTAAAAAAAATGATTCACCTAGAAGAAACAAACAGGCCAGAAGGTAATAGTAACTAATATTGAGTACTAACATTTGTTTGTCAGCTAACCACTTAAGTTGGGCAGTTAGTGGGCTTACATTAACGGGCTAACTTTTACTAATATTTTAAGAAAGAATATTCGCATATTCCGTAGAGAAATGTATTATAGATAGAATATCGGTGGGGCTAGAAAAATTTCTGTGGGAGGGCCGAAACAAATTTTTTTTCGGGAAATATATTAAATGGGAGAGCCGAAATAATTTGTTTTTTCCGGAAATACACATGAAATCGCAAATAAATACACTAACGGGCTTAGACTTAGGGGGCCGGGACCCTCTCCAGTCCTCACGTAGCTCCGCCCCTGTTAATCATTCATACATTCTTACAACTTGAAACATTAGACGTATCGTTCCATGTTAGACAACAGTATATTTTTTTTTAATATAAAGCGGAAGAGATATCATCATTTCATATTACACAAAGAGTACATCTTTAGTAATTCATACATTCGCACAACTTGGGTAATCTCATGACTCAACGCAAAACAAGCTATGTTATGAGCTACTTTATTTTTATAGTACTTATTTTTAATAAAAACGACAGGATGTAGGCTTCCAGAAGAGTTTTCTTTTTCTTTTATTATTATTATTATTATTATTATTATTATTATTATTATTTGATGAAACAAATAATAATAATAAGAGAGACTTGAATGGATCATTCGAATTACTTTGTACATTGCAAATATGAACTTTTCTTGACAAATTTTGTACCAAGTGATGAAACAAATATGGATTATTATTTTGTACCAAGTGATGAAACAAAAATGCATGGCGACGCCAATTGTTTTGACGCAAGGGTAGAACTCATAGAAGCTCAGTGAACAATTTATAGGTTTTTAGAGTGCTAGGTATCGTGACATGTTAAAACTTTTAGTGTCACCTCAGCATCTCACTTTTAATCTCACACACCAAAATACCCCCTCCGATATCATTCATTTCACATGGCCTTATCATACCTAATTAAAACACAAACTCAACGACAAAACCCAATTAAAAAAAAAGCATGCCGTTGGCAGCGCCAAAACCATGTCCGCATAGCATTTTGCGTGCTTCCCCACTACCATACCCATAGCTCTTGCTAAAGTCTTACCATTAAAGCTATTTCTTATGTTGAATGTTTGTTCTGTAAGCTTATAACTGTTTACATTCTATCTCGCACTACAAGATAGATATTATTATTGTTGTCTTACTGCTAAGATTTTTGATCTAGTCTAAGATTTTGAGAACCTCGAACTCCGACTCTAAGGTGTGTTAAACATAGTTTTGTATAGTCTTTATCAGATGATCTTAGTAATATTTGTATAGTTATAGATATTGTTGGTTAGTGTATGGTTTAATTTGTACTCCGTAATTGTTAAAAGTTAAAAGTTAAAACCTTCTACCTTTTAGATGTTATAAACAGAAGTGTCTTCGACTGTAACAGGTTTTTACCTATCTAGTAGTCTCGACTTACATGCTTTGGTTATGGTGGTGATCCCCATGGTTGTATTACGAGAGAGTGTGAGTTTGCATTGTTATGTATGATTGTACAAATATGTAGCCTTTAAGAAACGGCACTACAAAATGTCGAGTCAAGCTCGAGTTTAGTTTAAACACCTCGACCAAACTCACTCGACTCGTATGCATAGTTTAAACTATTAGTCAATAAAAAGATACATAGACAAATTCCTCTAACAAAAATAAAAACAGAAAAACAGTACCAAAGGAGGTTTCAACTTTCAAGTTTGAACCACTAGGTTTGTGTGTCCTCCCAAATAATGCTTACGTCCTAGTCAATCCTTGTCTCACGAATAGTATGATTGGTTTAAACCACAACTTAGGTTTCCATTTATTATACTCTTGAATCTAGATATCACACGAGTTTACTTGTGGACATAACTGAAATCGTAAAATTAGGGATGTATGTGGTGATGGAAATTTATAATGACACATTCATGGGCCAGATGAGAAACATAATTTAATATAGGGTGAATTATATGGCCCATAAACAATTGGGCATGATTGATTCTGATCACTCTAACTTCAAAGCGAAAAAATTAATATAATGAATAAATAAAAATTAAATGGACCCTTTTTTTTGGTAAAAGGTCTTCCACCCGGTAAAATATATTACTCCAAAAAATGTTTAAGTACAATGGAATATGGTTGAAGTACTACATTAACCGCAAGCAATCGCTTGACACAACCACAAATCATTTATGACATGCCATAAAAGACAACTAGCTACAACCAATAAGACTACTAAACCAAAACCAGCATAAAATAAGAAATTTTTATGCAAACAATAAAAACAACCTAGTTGAGACAAAAGTCTTGAATTCATGCAGCATTTAATTGTACTCGAGAAAGGCCAAAATCATCATCATCATAATTGTTGTCATCACCTGTATCTGTTTCCATTGCTTATAAAGACTCTGCTCCTTACCTCACCTCCAGAATATAACGTCCCAATATGATTATCAAAAACTTCATCATCATCATCGTTTTCAAAAACAACCACATTGCCCACATTAGAGAATGGGTTCCCCCCCCCCCCTAGTTGATGAATCAACCTTTTTAAGAGATTTACAATTAATCATCATCCACAAGAGTAAATTTTTCTTCAATAACTAGCTTTTCAATCATCCCAATTTTCTCACCAATTGGTGTAGTACTTCCATTACCACCCTTAGAAATCTCTAAATCAACCCCATTCTTAGGAGAAACACTTGTTGCACAAGGAATACCATTATCATCAATATCGGCCATATTAAGAGCATCAAACGGGTTTGATGTAGCAATAACCTCCCCAGTCGTAGTTACCTCATTAGTGATTTTCTCCTTAGTAGCAACTGGCTTCTGCGAGACAGGTCTCCAAAATTTAGGTTTAGCCTTATTAAGCTAAACACCCCCAATAGGCCGAGAAGGAGCAACAACATTCTTTCCCTTACTCTTACGATTGTTTACCCCAATAAAACCATCATCCGTATCCAAGGTAGTAGAAGCTTCCGCTGCCATAAGAATGTCACTACAAACCGCCTCATTAGCACATTTTGGACAATTGATAAGGTCATGGCCAAACACTTTACACACCTCACAATGAGGAGGCTTCCATTCATATACAAAGAGTACATCTTTAGTAATTCATACATTCGCACAACTTGGGTAATCTCATGACTCAACGCAAAACAAGCTATGTTATGAGCTACTTTATTTTTATAGTACTTATTTTTAATAAAAACGACAGGATGCAGGCTTCCAGAAGAGTTTTCTTTTTCTTTTATTATTATTATTATTATTATTATTATTATTATTATTATTATTATTTTGTACCAAGTGATGAAACAGAAATGCATGGCGACGCCAATTGTTTTGACGCAAGGGTAGAACTCATAGAAGCTCAGTGAACAATTTATAGGTTTTTAGAGTGCTAGGTATCGTGACATGTTAAAACCTCATTTTCAGTGTCACCTCAGCATCTCACTTTTAATCTCACACACCAAAATACCTCCTCCGATATCATTCATTTCACATGGCCTTATCATACCTAATTAAAACACAAACTCAACAACAAAACCCAATTAAAAAAAAAGCATGCCGTTGGCAGCGCCAAAACCATGTCCGCATATCATTTTGCGTGCTTCCCCACTACCATACCCATAGCTCTTGCTAAAGTCTTACCATTAAAGCTATTTCTTATGTTGAATGTTTGTTCTGTAAGCTTATAACTGTTTACATTCTATCTCGCACTACAAGATAGATATTATTATTGTTGTCTTACTGCTAAGATTTTTGATCTAGTCTAAGATTTTGAGAACCTCGAACTCCGACTCTAAGGTGTGTTAAACATAGTTTTGTATAGTCTTTATCAGATGATCTTAGTAATATTTGTATAGTTATAGATATTGTTGGTTAGTGTATGGTTTAATTTGTACTCCGTAATTGTTAAAAGTTAAAAGTTAAAACCTTCTACCTTTTAGATGTTATAAACAGAAGTGTCTTCGACTGTAACAGGTTTTTACCTATCTAGTAGTCTCGACTTACATGCTTTGGTTATGGTGGTGATCCCCATGGTTGTATTACGAGAGAGTGTGAGTTTGCATTGTTATGTATGATTGTACAAATATGTAGCCTTTAAGAAACGGCACTACAAAATGTCGAGTCAAGCTCGAGTTTAGTTTAAACACCTCGACCAAACTCACTCGACTCGTATGCATAGTTTAAACTATTAGTCAATAAAAAGATACATAGACAAATTCCTCTAACAAAAATAAAAACAGAAAAACAGTACCAAAGGAGGTTTCAACTTTCAAGTTTGAACCACTAGGTTTGTGTGTCCTCCCAAATAATGCTTACGTCCTAGTCAATCCTTGTCTCACGAATAGTATGATTGGTTTAAACCACAACTTAGGTTTCCATTTATTATACTCTTGAATCTAGATATCACACGAGTTTACTTGTGGACATAACTGAAATCGTAAAATTAGGGATGTATGTGGTGATGGAAATTTATAATGACACATTCATGGGCCAGATGAGAAACATAATTTAATATAGGGTGAATTATATGGCCCATAAACAATTGGGCATGATTGATTCTGATCACTCTAACTTCAAAGCGAAAAAATTAATATAATGAATAAATAAAAATTAAATGGACCCTTTTTTTTGGTAAAAGGTCTTCCACCCGGTAAAATATATTACTCCAAAAAATGTTTAAGTACAATGGAATATGGTTGAAGTACTACATTAACCGCAAGCAATCGCTTGACACAACCACAAATCATTTATGACATGCCATAAAAGACAACTAGCTACAACCAATAAGACTACTAAACCAAAACCAGCATAAAATAAGAAATTTTTATGCAAACAATAAAAACAACCTAGTTGAGACAAAAGTCTTGAATTCATGCAGCATTTAATTGTACTCGAGAAAGGCCAAAATCATCATCATCATAATTGTTGTCATCACCTGTATCTGTTTCCATTGCTTATAAAGACTCTGCTCCTTACCTCACCTCCAGAATATAACGTCCCAATATGATTATCAAAAACTTCATCATCATCATCGTTTTCAAAAACAACCACATTGCCCACATTAGAGAATGGGTTCCCCCCCCCCCCTAGTTGATGAATCAACCTTTTTAAGAGATTTACAATTAATCATCATCCACAAGAGTAAATTTTTCTTCAATAACTAGCTTTTCAATCATCCCAATTTTCTCACCAATTGGTGTAGTACTTCCATTACCACCCTTAGAAATCTCTAAATCAACCCCATTCTTAGGAGAAACACTTGTTGCACAAGGAATACCATTATCATCAATATCGGCCATATTAAGAGCATCAAACGGGTTTGATGTAGCAATAACCTCCCCAGTCGTAGTTACCTCATTAGTGATTTTCTCCTTAGTAGCAACTGGCTTCTGCGAGACAGGTCTCCAAAATTTAGGTTTAGCCTTATTAAGCTAAACACCCCCAATAGGCCGAGAAGGAGCAACAACATTCTTTCCCTTACTCTTACGATTGTTTACCCCAATAAAACCATCATCCGTATCCAAGGTAGTAGAAGCTTCCGCTGCCATAAGAATGTCACTACAAACCGCCTCATTAGCACATTTTGGACAATTGATAAGGTCATGGCCAAACACTTTACACACCTCACAATGAGGAGGCTTCCATTCATATTCGACCTTGATGCACGCTGTAATAAAACCACTATCATCCTTTTTGGGGATAGCCATAGTAATTTCGCGTTTCAATTCAGAGTCCGATGATACTTCCACTAAAGCACGAGCAAAGCTAATACGTCTCCATGAATCAATAGTAACTTCGCGTTTCAATTCAGAGTCCGATGATACTTCTACTAAAGTACGAGCAAAGCTAATACGTCCCCATGAATCAACACACATTGAGCTAGTAAAAACATCTAACATAATCGGTTTACCAACTTGTGTAGCTATCAAGCTCAAGCCATCTTCAAAATATACAAGTAAAGGCACATTATGCAATTTAATCCACACAGGAACTTTGGTAACCTCACTTTTGGTTAGCGACACATCAGAAGTCCATTTGTTAAGAATGAGATTATTAAAACGAACCATGCATATTTATTTTGCCAAAATAAACTTTCAATAACCATCCACTATATTTAATATACCTGGCACATCTAACGGTTATTAAGTAGCTTTACCTTGTGCACCTGGATGCATAATTAGTTTTGTGTGCCTCGATGCATAAGTTTTTGATTTTTTTTTACAAATATGTGGCTCCCGAAGAGTTGTCTTTTTCGTAGTATTTGTTTTTGAATTATTGTACTAAGACCATAGGGTATGGTGGCACAAATACATGACAAAGTCTAGGTGGCAACTCATTTGGCATGCCAAACCTTATGTTACGATACCACCTTCCCCTTGTGCCAATTTGAATGCCAATCAATTGGCGTGCCTGTAAGTGAGAAAATGACAAAAAGATAAAAATTTTTTAATAGGGTTTTTTTGTTGAGTGTATCTTTTAGTTGGGTATAGTGGATCTCAAATGGCATGTGAAAGAGATGTTATGAGTGAAGGAGTATTTTTGTGTATAAGTGTTAAAAGTGAAGATGCTGAAGTGGCACTAAGATGACACCAAAAAGTAGGTTTTGGCATGCTATGACATCCCATGCTTTAAGTAATGAAACAAAAACGATGACATCAATTGTTTCGATGCAAAGGTAGAACTCATAGAAACTCAGTGAACAATTTACAGACTTTTACTAAAGTCTTTCCATTACAGCTATTTGTTATGTTGGATGTTCGTTAGCTTATAAGTTATAATTGTTTACATTCTATCTCACACTGCGAGATTATATATTGTTGTTGTTGTTGTCTTAATTACTGTTATCGGTAATTCTTGAGTTTTGATCTTGTCTATGCTTTTGAGAACCTCGAACTCCGACTCTAGGGTGTGTTAAACATGGTTTTGTATAGTCTTTATCAGTTTTGATGCTTGTAGTATTTGTATAGTTATAGATATTGCTGATTAGTGTATGGTTTATTTTGTAATTGTTCAAACCTAGCTTGTACCTTAGATGTTATATACAGAAGTGAATTCGACTGTAACAGGTTTTTTCCGATCTAGTAGTCTCGACTTTAAACATGTTTGACATATTCAAGGAAATGTAGTCATCTATTAATCTCAGCTCGTATAAATTCCATGTCTTGGTCTTACATAGTTGCATGGTTTTTATGGTAATCCTCATGGGCCATGCATGGATAACGTGACTGTGGTTTGACATTATATGTGATTGTATGAATATTTGGTTTTTGCCATAAAAGAAACTTCAAGCCATCCAGTTGAGTTGTGATTTAGCTTAAACACGCCGACAAGGACGGAGGAAGTTACCGGGGACCGAGAGGGGTTGTTCCGCCAATCTACACCTTTCGTGAAATTCATTTTTAACCATTACATTTTGCATGTAGTGCTAGACATAATGAGTACAAATGTTATAAAAAATTGTAAATGGACTCTCATAACACGAATACATTATAGTTTGACCCCTTTAATAAAACTTGTCAAGTTCCATTTATGCATATCGAGCCAAACTCACTCGTTTCTTTTGCAACATTAATTTACACTCCTAAACTAGTAATCAATAAAAATATATATTGACGAGTTCTTCCTCTAAAAAAATAAAATAAAGAATTGAAAATTACTAAAGGAGCTTTCAAATTTGAACCACTAGGTTTGTGTGACCTACCAAATGATGCTTACGTCCTAGTCAATCCTTGTCTCACGAATAGTATGACTCGTTTAAACCACATCTTAGGTTTCTATTATTTTGTTGAATCTAGATTATATCACACTAGTTTTATTTTGATAAATTTCAATATCTTTATATGTGAAAAAAAAAAAAAAAAAAAAAAAAAAAAAAAAAAAAAAAAAAAAAAAAAAAAAAAAAAAAAAAAAAAAAAAAAAAAAAAAAAAAAAAAAAAACCTACAAATCCGATTAATCATATTTTAGACGGTAATTGGCCATCAACTTTTTTGATTTGTCTAAATCGGCCAATCTTTGTTAACGGAGGTCAAGATGGTCAAATTTACCGAAAACCTGCAAATCTTACTGAAAATGCCTAAAACTCGCCATAAACTTACTTTAATCACTTATAGTCATTGTTCGTATCTATTACAAATTAGTTTTTTAAAAGAAAATCTTATCGGAAATACCTCAAAACTCGCCAAAAATACCTATGATTTGCATTAAATGTCAATCCGATTAATCACTTATTAATCCACCTAGACTGATTATAAGTTACATAAAGATTGACAGACTAACTACTAATTCGTGATTTTTGCGACCTTATTTAATAGTATCATTTTATGCATCATGTTTCTTATCATATCTTGCTTTCTTAATATAATTTATTGAATCTAGATTGTATCACACGAGTTTTATTTTGATAACTTTTCTATCTGTAGTCAATGTGGTTATATATACTGTCCAACCAAAAAGAAACTAACCAAATTGACTAAAAGGTTAAAAAAAGAAAACTCTGATATGTATATATATTGAAGCTTATGCATAAAGCTAATATATTATACCAAGCAATACCTAGTAATATATCATTACTTTACTTAATCTTTGTTGTACGAAATCAGTAATACCTTTTATAATTTATATTATCAGCTAGCCTACTTGTGAGTATATATATAAGTATATCCGTTGCTTCGTAAGAGATCACCAACACAATAAATTAATACATTGAATTATAAATTTATTTGTGACAAATAAGTGGTATAGGTTTGTTTAGCAACCTATTTGTTGGAAGTACAAGGAACAAAATAAAAGAGAGAAATAAAGTAAGATTCCCACATCACATGTTATGTTTTTTGTTTAGATAGCATTTTTATTTTGTCTTTTACTCGACAATTTCATCAACATGATCAGTATTTTTATTCATCATACCAATAATGCACATTTTTATACGTAATTCTTTGGATTTTTCGATAAACAAAAGTATTGAGGATAGATAAAGAAATTTATATCCTGCATGTTTAGAACACGTTCCAATTTAACATTTACTCAATACTTACACTCTCAAGTCTCAAATTATATATACCTTTCACTAGTTTTTTTCTTAACGGCATTAATATTAGAAACCAAGGAGCTTAGGGAAAGAAGATTACATGCATGATTATGGATTAAATGTTAATGGATTACTAAACCAATCGATCCAGATAAATGAAACTTTCTTGGACCTATTAATCCATCTACGGGTTCTTATCTTACAAGCATCATAATGAGATCGAGAAGGAGGATTATTTCCTGGCTTGACTTGATTCTTTCTTCGGCTTCTTAAACGCAAAGACGTACTCGTTAAGATATCTCCAAAGTATCCAAATGGTTGATGCTTGAATTACGGCATAAAGACGTGAGTAGTTTTCATGTGAAGATGAACTAAAGGAACATACCACCTTTGCACCCAAGCCTTTTTAATTAGGTCCACCACAACTTTAAGCATATAAGATTAACGGACATAAACACAAATGATCAAATATGTTTCTTAAGCAGACGACAAAGTATACATTCTTCGAAACATATATTGGTCGCCTAGCTAATCACAATATACCCAAATTCATATATATCTTCAGTGGTAATTAATCATTGATTCAGATTAAGCATCCATTCTTTTAGTTTTTAATAATATTTCCATTCAAAGAAAGAAGCATGCTATATTTAAAAGGTGTAAAACATATATGCATGAGGCGTAAAAATTCCTGATGATATATGATACATGGAAAACGTTATCTAGTAGATCTACACTTCTTATCTCTGATAAGCAACAATACATTTATGTTAAAGAAATACGTAATGTATGTATATTGAATGCTAGGTATTAAGAGCATGTGGTAAGGTAACACACGGTTAAGTCTTAACGCACTGCCACCTAAGCGCCACGTCAGCTTTCCACTTTTAACCTTAACTCTTGACTTTCCACCCCGGTAACATAACTCACCTATAACTCACCTTAACTCACCTCCACCCCAAATATTTTCAACTTCAACCCCAATTTTTAACAAAGGAATTAATATTACAAGGGCCAAAAGTGTACAATTTTTATTTTTATTTTTTTTTTAACCTCGGGTTGCTTAACGCACGTTAAGCCCTTAACGTGGTGCGTTAACGTGGGCTTGCCTTTCTATCGCGGTAAGGTAACTCGGTCCGTTTTTTAGGTGCGTTAACACTTATCGCAGGTGCACAAGGCATCTTACCGAATGGTCTAAACGCACCATTGTATTTAAGAATAAAGTATATTGACGTACCCTGGCATGTGGCTAGAGTTGCCTAGAAAGTAGGATCAGGACTTTACATTCTTTATCCTTGCCACACACATAGAGGACTCAAGATATTAAAGTGTATACCTAATATTTAATCATTTTATATAAGGCGTGTTCACTTGATCACTTTCGGCGAGGGTTGTCATGGCTCAAGCCGTTTTGACAATTTAGTGTCACTTCAGTATTTTATTTTTCATATTCATACATCAAAATAGCATCTTACTCATCACTCAAGCAATTTCTTTTTTTTTTAAGACCTATCATATAATTTTACAAACCAACTAATTTTCTATTTTTTTTAACACAACTAATTTTCTATTTATTGAAATAAAAATACAAATTACATAAAAAATATAAATTAAAAACAAAAGCAACAAATAATTTACAAAAAAAAAAGTTTATAGTAATTAAACCAACTGCCATCACTAACATTATTGGAACTTTGGAAGAAAGGTCCTCTTCCTCTTCTACTCGCGTTGCACACACATACAAAACACAAACAAATTAAACACAAAAATACGCACATCAAACACAAACACAACACAAAACACATACCATCAATAGTTTTCATAAAAGAAAAAAATGCATCGCCAGTTCACTTACGTCAGAAATGGCGATGCCAACGGGGTGGACACGTTGGAATTGCACTACTTTTTGCTATGACACCTAACCTTCTTAAACTAGTGATAACACGGAGTCACCTCAACAAATTTCATCACTGCCATTTCAGGTCACGCCATTTTCTCCCTGTACAACTAATTTCATCACTAAATTAGTGTAATAAGACAACTAACTTCACCACCCAAATATACCCCACTTATATAAAAATATCCCAAGTAAACAAATAAAACAACTCACAATTCACCTTCGGGCCACATACGACTGCTTCACGACCAGAGGCGAGACAAGGGAGCAGGGTGGGCACGTGCCCCCCAACGAAAAAAATATAGTGTAAAATTTTTAACATGTGATTATTTTTGTAATTCCCCCGTTCACCCCCACCCCCTCCCCCACCCCCACATAACGAACCGATTTGTAGTGTACTTTGTAGTCCTTGTCCACGATTCAGTCTTGGAGATGACCAAGTCCTCCAATTTTTCCCTCGAAGACGCGTGCTATGTAAGTGTGTGTAACAACAAAGATCCATGGTAAAAAGCTCGAAGACGCTCTTCAATACCATATTACCACCAGTCTTATATGGCTGAGCACAATGGATCGCAAAACCAACTGAATCGACAAGTTGGTCCGATTTGATTGGACCAAACATTGTTAGATCTAGCTTTCGATTTACTTTTTCATCATATTTGATCCTTGGTCTGGTCCAGTTGAGTCTAATACTCAAAATCGGTGAATGTTCTTTGTTGGACTAGACCAGAACGAACGCATTTTGATATGGTCCTTGATCGTGTAATATTTTCAATTAAGTTTTTGATCTGGTCCGATCCGGATTTTGAACTGTGATTAGCTGGGTGTTATTTTTCTTCTTTCTTTTTATTTATTTATTATTGATAACTTATGCATACATGCTATGGTTTGAAACCTAAAATTATAGATTAATATGCATCCAATACACAATNATTTTTTACCGTTTTCATGATCACCGCAAATGTGTGCTTAGTTTTTAGTTAAGACATGATATATAAAATTGAAGTTAACAATGTATAACTAACGTTTAGAAAGATATCTTTAGCAAGTAGAATCACAAATGAAAAACCGGTGTTATTTGCTAAGTTATTTAATGTTCAGAACTACCCACTATTCTATTATTAAATTCTTTAACTAATCCTTTCACTATCAACACCAGATCAAAGATTTTCATTGGTGGAAACAAACGAATGAAATAAATATAAAGCATTAATTGAGCATTAAAATTCATATTACTATTCAAAAAATAGTCAAAAAGTCATCACTCTTATCTTAGATTCTAATTCGTGGCGATGTGTGATTGTGAACTAACAAGATTATCTCTAGCTAGGACCCAAATATTTGATCGTCGTCATTAGTTATGCTAGCTGATATTTGTAAATAAGATACTTAGCATAAGATATATCACACTGTATTATTAGATGATAATTCGTATAAACATTTCTGCATGAGTATCATGTGTTTACATTTTACTTTTCTCGTATCTCATTTTGACATGATTGTGTATTATTGTTGAGTTGTATAAATCATTATCAAACGATTAGGAAATAAAAGGGTTTTGGCTCAGTTGGTACCCACCTTCGAAAAATCTATAGGCTCGAGATTTTGTGGATAAAAGGTCAAGGGTTCGAGTCACGGCTCCTGCCTACTCAAGTTGGTGCCCACTGGGCTAGGAGAGTTGCCGGAACTATTCATTCTGAATTGGATAATTACTGGTGCCGAAAGGCATCCGGGATCAGGGTGTTCCCGCCAATTCACACTTTATTGCTGATTATCAAATGATTAGGTGCTAACTGATAAGTCATATAAACTTTTGCAAGATGTTTAGAGTTCAAAACTCACTAAGCTAGTTACGTATTTGAGAGTGTCCAGAAAAATAGTCAAAAACGGTTAGTTAGTTAGTTTTTTTTTTTTTTTTTTTTTTTTTTTTTTTTTTTTTTTTTCACAGATTTATAGAACACTACAACTAGCTAGTTTCTTTTTGAAAAATTTACCTTTGGTTTATACATGTTTTCTACCTTTATAGTTTGCGGTCGAATAGTATTAATGTGTAAAAATCATAAGGCATGTACAAATCGTTCACAGCTCATGTCAAGTCATTTAATAAATTAACAATACTCAATCCCGTCTTACACGAAGTATAAAGAAGGTGAGATGTAGACAAACTTACCACTACACAATGCAGAGAGGTTGCTTTCAGAGGACCTCTGGCCTTTCTGCAGGGAGTGAGAATCGAACCCTCGGCTTTGTCTCCAAAATAGATGGGTTTTGAATTGATACAACACCTCATTGTCTGGGGAATGGTTAGTCGGCACCAAAAACGATGCATAGACATGGGCGGAACTAGGACACAAAATGACCAGATGCACTTAGAATAAACTAAACAATACGACAAACACAATTTTTAAGGACCAAATGCATTTAAGAAAAATCGAGGTTTTTTTTTTAAACAAAATTAACACTATGCCAGAAAAATTCATAGATGTCTTGGGACCCCCGGGGACACCCCTTGGTTCCGTCACTATGCATAGAGTCAGGGTTTTTCAGGCTTTAAAATTTGAAATATGTTTGGTGGACCTAATAAAGGAGCCTAATGGTGGATCTAAGGCTTTAAAATACTTGTACAGTGCATGCACTGTACAAGTATTTAAAGCCTTAGGTCCACCATTAGGCCCTATATATCAAGGCTCTTAAAATTTTTGGGAGAAACTTATCTTCATCCTTTTTTCTATATGTATCAGGGCATTTTTCAGAAAAATGTAAGCATGCACTATTGTGTGATTCTGTTTCATACAAATTATCACAAAAAGCATAACAAAATTCAAGTATCAAGATACAGTTGGCCAGTTGGGTTCTTTATGTCTCTACAAAGAATTCTATAGTAATAAGCTTGTACAAGTTTTAAAAGCTAAAATACATGTCTTTGAAGCAATAGTGTACTAAATTTGGAAGTCTTAGATCTGGTGAAAAAGAGATAGGGTACTTGACAACAAACAGTATCTGGCACCACCACTGTGTTGTACTAGTGGTTTGCATAAAGAGTCCAGAATAAGAAGTGGCTTTAGATTTATGTTTTTTTGTCCAACAAAAAATTACTACTGTATATACTTTCAGATATTTTATATATATATTTAAATTATTAGTTCGATATTTCACATGAATATTTTTAAATAATACTTTACTAAACCGACAATATAGTTAATCATTTACAAGACTTTCTAAAATAAACTTAGATTTTAAGAAATGATGTAGAAAATCCTACAAAGAGACATAATTACATTATCCCTTTGACAATTTGATTATTCTTATGATGATAAAAAGGTGCTTAAACAGCTCATAAGATCAACCTTTTCCTCAAAATCAATTATTCTATGATTGATCTTTTGAATTAGATTAATAAGTTTGGTCAGGCGTTCGAATATTGTTTGTGGATTAAGATACAATGTACTCGGTTGGTACTTTTTTTTCGCATAGGTTTCTATATTTTTGCGTAACCATGATCATCTTAATTTACCCATAATAATTTTTTTCACGTACCGAAATTGACATGATTTACATACAGGGATGGATTTACACATAATAATACATATGGTGAACTAGCTAAACGGATTTATTTTCTGGTGACTTTTGGTGTTATTTCAGTTACAAATCGTTATAACTGAAATTACGCAAAAAAAATCTTTATGGTTCCGCTCTTGATGCGATTGCATGATTGTATCCAAACTTGTGATTTACTTGCATAATTTTTGCGTCAAAAGTCATATGCAAAGAACAACAACACAAAATCCAAAAAAACATGGAAATTGGTCAAAAAGACATGACATGCTTGATTTCAATTAGATTGAAAGATTTACAAGGTTATTCTTAAATTTCACAAAAGTACACCACTAGATAACAAAGAGTTACACAATCTAACTTAATTCATTAACAATATACTTCCTATTTAACAAACAAATTGACCCAAATTTCATCTCTCTTTCTTTTTTACCACAATGCAAAAAGAATTCAAGAACATAAAAATAAGTAACAAGGCACAAAAGTTTATCTAACCAGGCCTAGTCCTCTTTTGCACACCTTTGCCATCTGATCTTGAGTCACCTTCAGATGAATTCACATCAACTGTTTTCGAAAAATTCGACGAAAGATCCGAGTAAAGATCCACAACTTTCTTTATATTGTTGTTGAGTTCTCGAATCAAACCGACATTTCTACTCAAATTATCAGGGATCTTTGACTCATGATTTTCGTTAATCTGATTGATCAACAACCTATTTCGGTCCAAAATGTGTTGAACTTGACCAAAACTTTTTTGAAATGTTTGCATCACCTTGCCATCTAATTGAGGCCCCCCATTACCCTCCATTGAACCTCTATATTCAACTCCAATCTACACACAAAATGAGCTCTATAAAGTTCAAGGTTTATCTTATACTAATAAAACAACATAATAAGACTATCTTTACTAAATTTAATAGTACTATATAGTTTGGTTATATTAAGAATATGGCCAGACAGAAGACATGATAAGATTTGGAGAAAAAATATTATAATAAAAGTGGGAATTTTGAGCAAAAGAGACAAGTTCTGATTCTGAAACAAGTAAATCATGACACCCATTTGGGGTTCTTTTTATTATTGTTTGTTCTCATAGAAGAACACAAAATGTGGAAATAATAGTACTTATTAAATTGGTTTATGATTAATGAAATAATTTTAGTGGTGTTTGGGTTAAGTAAACTAATAATTCAGTGATATTATTATTTGTGGTATGATGAGATGTAAAAAAGGAGATCTTATTTCCATAAAGGGGAAAAGCTTTTTCCATATGTACTAGAAATTTAACACCCACCAAAAGGGCTAATAATTCTGAGTTCACAAAAAAAAAGAATCTCATGAAACAAAAATCATATGAACATTAACACCAAAATGGGTACTATTTTATGCTTTCCTACAACATGCATACTATGCATCATGTCTTCACATATAGTGCTTGGGAAAATCAAGGCCCATAAAACCATTTTCAGATATTTGATAGACAAGTGTGCTTCAATTTCAGGAAAGTGATAAAGATTTAACAAGAAAAATAATGGAAATTTTATTTTTTTGAAAATGAAAGGTAAGAAACCATGTCATCATTCATCAAGACCAAATCTTGATGAAATTGTGTAGAAATATATAATATATAAATATAAATATATAATCCAAATCTACAGTGAGAACACTGTGTATACATTGATATCAAAGATCCATAAACAAGAATAAGTGAAGAATAAAAAACCTTAAAGAATCATAATTAAATTTGTATGAAATTTGGTGTGATGAGTATAATAAATATAAGAAATAAAAAACGTACCTTGAAAATCTGGGAGCATTACATTCAGAGAGAGTTTTATGAAATATAGAGAAAGAGAATATGGGAGATTTGACAGTCACTCTCCCAACTCAACCTACCCTCTCTCTTTCTCTGTCTAATAAAATCTTCCAATCAAATGTATGTGTGTGTTTGTGTCTTGATGTATACGAGAAAAATATTGGTTGCTACTAGTTGTGCTACATCATGGATAATATATTTTATTACACAATATCATGGGACTACTTAAGTATACGCTTGATTATTGGTATCCTTTTTATTGTACACCATACAACACATTTTTTTTTAATCAATTTTTGTTACGTTTTTTTTTGTTAGTTTATCAGTTTTAACTTGTTAAACTTTATGGCTTTTGTTTTATGCTTTCCATCTTGTTAAACTTTATGGCTTTTGTTTTATGCTTTCCATTTCGTAGTTTTAAATAAAAACATTATTAAATTTAAAAAAAAAAAATAACCTATCATTTTTTGGTACTTGTATTTTTGGGAGTCCGAATAACCTATCATTTTTTTGGTTATTTTATTTTATTTATGTTTATAATTTTGTTTATAATAAAAAATATAAAACTAAAAGTATGGAATAGAAAATATAAAGTTTAATAAGTCAAAAGTATTTAAAAAAAGAAAAAAAAAAAGAAAAAAAATTGTGTTATATTGTAAACAGGAGTGGAGAACATAAAAAGTGGGGCAAGGGGGTCTTCATAGTAGCACCCCTTAAGTATTCTATTGTTAAATATTCCAAAATAATTGATTATTTTAACCAATGTAAAAAGAAATTATTGAGCGTAGTTAGTGTGATGAGGTATGGTATCCTCCGGGTATCTCGGAGGAGATAACCGCACTTAAGCCACTAAGATTGGTAAAGTATAAAGAGAAGGACTATCACATGTTAGAACAGTCATCCATAGTAGTTGGGGTCACGAAGGCCATCTCAGGTCTGAAGGCGATGACATGGGAGCTAGGCCTACTTCAGAACCTAGATTGTACCAGCTGATAACTATTGCACGATAAGGTATGGATGGAACAGTAAGTGGTGCACAACAGCCACCTGCAACATCATGACAATATGATCTCCGAAGGCACCGCCAGACTACCAACAACGAATTCCTCGCTGCATCTAGACAACAATCTCATCTCCACAATACTCAGGTTGGGGAGCCTAGACCAAGTAGAATAAATAGAGTCGTTCACCACACATCCTCTTATACTCCACCTATTACTCTCTCTATATATATACTCTCACTCACTATATTTTATACAAAGCTAATACTTATTCTCATGTCGAAGCTTGATCTCGGATTAACACCCCAAGGCGAGCTAATGATGTTCTATCTTATTTCAGCTCGAATGACGAAGGAGTTAGCACTAACCTCTGAAGGACTAGGGCTGAAGGAGTGATTACGGAAAGTTGCTTCAACATAGTTAGTTTTTCTAAAATTGTTTTCATTTTGAAAATGGACTCTTCTTATGAGGTGGGAACTATTTTTTTACTCACATTTTGTTGTATGTTTATTTTTCTTAACAATTTGATTCGCTTTCTCACATTATCATGCTTGAACGACATTAAATGGTCTCTTTTAGCATCACCAGTAGTAGTAGTAGTAGTTATGTGTAACGACGAGCAATATTCGATTGTTTTATAAAAATGTCTGATAATATAATTGTACTAGTAATTATATATGCTGCAATTATAGTAAAAGCTAAACGGTTATTTAAATGGCGTTTTGATAAAGAACTAAAGGAAAAAAAAAAAAAAAAAGCGCGGGAGCGCGCGGCGGCGTAGAGAGGGAGCGAAGAGAGATAATTGTACTGCTGGAAAACATTGAAATCACTATTGTACAGCGTGTGCAACTTTGTGTCCTAAAAGGTAAACGGTGTAACTTAACTTTCTAGTCTTTATTCGCTGGCAAGCAGCCCTTTTGCATAGCATTTTATATTGTATGAAAGCTTATTTAAAGGAGCTTTTTTTTTTTTATTTTTTTTTTTTTCTTTTTTTTTNTGAATTCTTCTTTCATAAGTTGATTCGTCTAAGTATTTTTTGACTTTTCAATTGTTTACCTGCCAGATCTTCAAGATCGATCACTTGTTACTTGAACATTGAAATCACTATTGAGGTGGCAACTTTGTGTTCTAAAGGTAAACGGTGCTAACTTAAACTTTCTAGTTTTATCTTGGCAAGAAAGCTTTTGATAGCATTTTACATTTATGAAAGCTTATTTAAAGGCTTTTTTTTTTTTTTTTTTTTTTTTTTTTTTTTTTTTCCTTTAGTTTTTATCAAAACCCATTTAAATAACCGTTTAGCTTTTATAATGCAGCATATCATAATTACTAGTAAATTATATTAGTCAGACATTTTTATTAAAACAATCGATAGCCTCGTCGGTTACACATAACTACTATACTACTGGCTGAGTGCTAAAGAGACATTAATGTGTTCAAGCCATGATAAGTGAGAAAGCAATCAAAATGGTTAAGAAAAATAAACATACAACAAAAATGTGAGGTAAAAAAATAGTTCCCCCTCTAAGAAGCATCCATTCAAATGAAAATAATTAGAAAAACTAACTAGTTGGAAGGCCAACTTCCCTAATATCACTCCTTAGCCTAGTCCTTCAGAGTTTAGTTGCTAACTCCGTTCGTCATTCGCTTCCTCAGGAGTGATGTGGGCCGTGATACGACTCTATTATTTCTACTTGGTCTAGGCCTCCCAACCTGAGTATTTGCTGGAGATGAGATGTGCTTGTCTAGACTCCAGCGGAGGAATTCTTGGTTGTAGTCCTGGCGGTGCGCTTCGCGACGATCATATTGTCATGCATGTTGGCAAGGTGGCTGTTGTGCCCCACCATCTTACGTTCCATCCGATTACCTTATCGGCCAATATGTTATCAGCTCCGGTACAATATTAGGTTCTAAGCTAGGCCCCTATCGCTTCCCCATGTCATCGCCTTCAGGACCTGGAGATGGCCCTTCGTCACCACTCATGGGCCAACCCAATGCCCTCAAGGTTTCATCGTTCATGTTCGTAATTATTTATGATCTTTAATAGAATGCCCACCTCTGCCTTTCCAACATGTGATATCAAACGTTTCTCTTTTATACTTGACCACCACGGAAATCTTAGTACGCTTAAGTGCGGTAATATCTCCTCCTGGATGATACTTCCTGTAGTGATAAACCACCTATTCCTCTATCACCCCCAATTCTGTCTATATCTATATTTCGTGCGTTCAAACGCCCTCATAATAATTTTTATATTTCATTGATTAAACCAAAATAATCAATATTTTGACCACACCCTTTTATTAACCCAGATTTGGACATTCAACATGAATATCTTAGAGGTAGCCTCTACTGTATATAAATGACCCGCCTTGTCTGCTAGGGGCCTAACTTTTCTTTTTTTCTCGAAGGTTAATAGATCAAATTATACCACTCACTGTAATCAACATAAACACAGGTTTTTTTTTTTTTTTTTTTTTTTTTTTTTTATATAACCCAGTTAAAAAAAGAATAAATCTATTTGGTTTACCTATATTTAAAAAACCCTTTGGTATTTTCCTAATGTGTTTCCTATAGATTCCCTTCTCTCCCTCTTTGCAAGTCTTTGTTTTAAGCCGTCTTACTTACTTAGTAATTTACCAAGTCGTACCACTTGCGTTTGCATGAGATTTCTCTAATCATTCCAATCAATGAAGGTTAGTCAAATTAAGTGATTGAAATTTGCGACTCAGATCAAAGTTTCCAACTTAATGATCAATATGTATTTCACATGATTTCAGAAAGAATGCCCTAACTTTACGGAAGAAATACAACAAGTCTAGAGCAACACTTCAATAAATAGCTTTAGCTAGCTAACTCTTGAAACTTATAAAATGATATGTAGCTAATGTGACGGGATCTAGTGATAGATGTACTTAAAACTTTACACCTTGAAAAGCGACAAATCAAGATTCGTACGAAATTCTAAAATGTTCATAACTAGAAGATGAACGAATTCGATAAACTGCATATATAGAAGATGAACGAATTTGATAAATCATTTTTATTGGTGCTAAATATTGTGCTCATTTTTTCACAAACTAATCAATTAGTGACATGCAAATTTAAACACACGTTTAGAAACACATTTTAGTCATGCAAATCATTTTTACATGAGATTTATGATTGTCTCTCATTACATATTTTCACATTGGACGAAATATCATACAATGACACGAATTCTAGTGAGGAAAAGATAATATTTATTTTGATGCATGGCTTAATACTTATCAATCTATTTTTATATGCTACTGGGGTTTATTAATTTAGCGTATAGGTTTAGATATGACTTATGTCATTAGTTAATTAGGCAAACTTAATTAAGTCCCTACATAATTTAATAATTCATACATTGGCTCTTCTTCTACCTTATTTGTGCTAAAAGATTTATGTTTGACATTGACGGTCACTGTTTATATACTTATCCACACACAATCATTCAAAAAGTAAATCATAAATTCATAATATATGTACACATGAAAGGTACATGATCTATAAGAATTGTTTAAATATTTTGTACAATATTTTAAACATCACTCTCTAAAGACAAACAAATGTACCTCAAAGTTCAAGTCACTTGTTAGTCGTGACTTACCAAAAACAGATTAATAAATTCATCCATAGACAACATATTTACCAAAGTTCCTTTTACACTAATCTTTTTCAAACAAATGATAGCACGAAACTACAACTAATGTAAAGATTGTCAAAGTTTTGTTTTATTAGGCTTATTATAAAATTACATGTGGGCTACAACTCAATTACTAGGCCCACGAGTTTCATGATGTTAGTCCACTGGTCTTGTAGTTTTATTAAAAAAAAAGTTGCGAATTGGCGGGAATACTTTGACTCGAATGTGTTTTGGTACCGGTCAACGTCCACCTTATAAGGAATAGCTCTGACAACTATCCTGACCAATGGAGCACCATTTGGAGCACAAGCCGAGACTCGAACTCGTACCTTTTTATCCACAAAATCTCTCCAGCAAGCGCATGATATTCTCGAAAGTGGATACTAAGTGAGCCAAAGAAAAAACTTTGGTAGTCCTATAGTTTTATCAAACACTACAGTTTGCATGCATGTAAAATTGTAAGAATACATGTACACATTCATGAATCTCGTTGATATGATAAATGGTTTCGTTCACAAACACAATAGAAAATTACGTAAATTAATAATTTATTTCGTTTTCAAACCACATGACACAATTAGGTATTCATATTCCAGATAATAGTTTATCGATCTACATGTAATAAGAAAGATAAGATTTTAATCTGATGACGTTGTGTCGGGGAGTTGAGATTGTTAAAGTACCTGCAGAAATCCTCATTTTCCTGGCTATACAACAACGTTTACGCTGCGGGAATATGTGACCGGCCTAAACGTAATGCCCTAAGATTTGAACTTGGGTTCTCTGGTTAAGAACTTCAAACTCGCTTAATTGAACATCTTTCAAGATGAAAATTACTAGAATAACTTTCAGAGCTTGTTTAAAGAAAAAGAAAAAAAATGTTATCTCAGTAACTATTACAGTATTTTTTATCATTTTTTTTCTTTTCTAAGGAGCTTGTTGTTTGAATTTTGAATAACAAAAGCTATAACCAACAAACTTTCTTAACAGATTGGTCCCAAATATGTACAATCATATATGAATGTTTGTTCATATATAGCAATGAAGCAAGTTATTATCAAACTCATTACTTCTTTTGTACACAGGAACAAATATAGATAGCTGGGTAGATAGAATCTTTGATAACATGTGGTTTAAAAGTGTTTATCGGCTTGGTTAAAAAAATATTGTTACTTAGCCCAAAAGGCCAAGATTAAGTGCTCTATTGAGAGTGATGAACACTAGTTTTTTTTCATGGAGTTTTAAAGGAAAAGCGGCGTCAAATTGCTATCAAATGTGTCCTTAAAAATGGTGGTTGGATTGAAGAACCGGGGAGAGGTAAAAGATGAATTTTATGAACATTTTTCTAACAGGTTCGCTTATACAGGTGGCTCTCGTCCTCGCTTAGGCGAGCTGTTTTTTAATCGCCTTTCCGCTGAGCAAAGAGATTATTTGGAGTGTGATTTTTCGAATGAAGAAATCAAGAGGGTTGTTTGGGATTGTGGTGATGACCGAGCTCCGGGCCCGGATGGTTTTACTTTTAAATTCTTTAAAACTTTTTGGGACCTTATTCAACCTGATGTTGTGCGGTTTGTTCGTGAGTTTTTCCAATCAGGTTACTTTCCTAAAGGGTGTAATTCGTATTTTATTGATTTTATCCCAAAAGTAGGTGATGCCAAATTTGTCTCCGAGTTTAGGCCTATTAGCTTAATAGGTTGCCAATATAAGATTATTGGAAAATTGTTAGCTACTACACATAGTAGGGTGCTTGAAAAAGAGCAAAGGTTGGATCAAGTGGTTAACACCCTTGCCTATGAAGACAGATGTCAAGGGTTCGATCCTCACCCCTTGCAAGGCTGGAGGTCCTTTTCTACCTTTGGTAGAACCGGAAGCAGCCTCTATACTTTAGGTAGGGGTGGAGGTCCTTTTCTACCTTTGGTAGAACTGGAAGCAGCCTCTATACTTTAGGTAGGGGTAAGACTGTCTACGTCTCAACCTCCCCCATACACCGTGAAAGACGGTATTGGGACCCATAACTAATGGAAGACGGTATTGGGAGTTACTTTTTTTAGACTTAGTAGGGTGATTGGAAGTTGTGCTAGCATGGAACAATCAGCTTTCATTAAAGGTCGAAATATCCTTGATGGTCCCTTAATTTTAAACGAGTGTATGGCATGGTATCGCACGAGGAAAAAAATAGCTTTTGGTTTTCAAAGTTGATTTTGAGAAAGCATTTGATTCTTTAAGATGGGATTATCTTGATGTGATTATGGATAACCTTGGTTAATGGATCTCCTACCACTGAGTTCGAAATTTTCAAGGGGCTAAGACAAGGGGTCCCCTTGTCTCCTTTTCTATTTATCCTTGCTATGAAAGGTTTACATGCTTCAATTCGCAAAACAGTTGATATGGCCGTCTTCAAAGGGGCTTCTATTGGCCAAGGTAACTTGGTGTTGTCTCACTTATTCTATGCAGATGATGCTATTTTTGTAGGTGAATGATCGCAGTCCAACGCATACAATTTGATTTGCATGCTTAAATGCTTTTATTTCGTGTCCGGTTTAAAAATAAATGTGAACAAAAGTAATCTCTTAGGTTTGGGAGTTTCTGATGTGGATGTTGTAGACATGGCCAAGGTGCTTGGTTGTTGTGTTTTGAAGTTAACATGATGTATTTAGGCGTGCCTGTTGGAGGTAATATGGGTAGATGTGAAAATTGGAACCGTATCTTTCAGAAATTTACTTAAAAGTTGTCTCAATGGAAAGCAAGGTTGCTCTCGGTTGGTGGGAGGCTTACGTTGTTAAAATCAGTAGTGGGTAATCTTCAAACTTAATATATGTCATTGTATCTTATGCCCGCGACCGTGAGAAAGAAGTTGGAGGTCATGCGCAACTGATTCTTTTTAGGTAGCAACATAGGAGATAGGAAGGTCACTTATATTAAATGGAGTACATGTTTAGCTAGTAAAGACATGGGCGGTCTTGGCATTGGTAGTATATTTGCTGTAAATGTCGCTTTGCTATTTAAATGGATATGGAGATTTCAGTCTAGTCCTAATGACCTTTGGGTTAAGGTGGTAAAAGATATTCATGGCCAAGATGGAGGTATTGGCTCAGGTAGGAGAGTTACTTCGCAGCAAAGTCCATGGACTGCCATTTTAAACTTAGTGTCTAAACTAAATGACAAAAGCATTGATTTTTTGGCTGTCTGCAACTGTTCGATTGGGGATGGGACCTCGATTAGTTTTTGGGATGAAATATGGTGCGGAAATCGACCTATAAAAGCTTCATTCCCTCGTATCTATGCTTTGGATAGTGACAAAAAGTGCATGGTAGCTCAACATTTTAATGTTTCAGAATGGAGCATTGTGCTTAGGAGGATGCCGTGAGGGGGTATAGAGTTTAACCAATTCAAAATTTTTTTTGAAGCTATTCGTGATGTCTCGATCTCGGACAAGCAAGACGGATGAAAATGGGCTTTAAATTCAAAAGGCTTCACTATTGTTTCTGCTAGAATTCATATAGACGAGCATACTTTTATTGGTGGTTTCACATCTACTAGATGACCAAAATGTGTCCCTATAAAAGTTAACATTTTTATGTGGAGATTGAGCTTAGACAAACATGCAACGTTGGTGAATATGGATCGTAAAGGTATCGATGTCGCCTCTCTTTTATGTGTTGTTTGTTGTGAGTGTGTAGAGAATGTAAACCACATTTTTTTTATTGTGGGATGTCTCGAGATCTTTAGGCTCATTTGGCTAGATGGTGTAATTTTAATATTCAAGAGATATCTAACTTGTCAAAATGGATATCTTGGTTAGATGCTTGTCAAGTTACGAAGAAATCTAGGTTCATTCTTGAAGGGATTGCAGCTTCGATGTTATGGTCGATATGGAAGTTTCGCAACGAGTTGATTTTTTTAGGTGTCTAAACCCAAGAAGGGACTATTTGGGATTTTATTGTTCATCACTCGTTTTTGTGGATTTCATCTAGAAATCAAAATTTTCGTTTATCTTGGATAGGTTGGTTAGGAAATTCTATTGACAATAACTCTTCCTTGTAGTTGTTTTGTTGTCTAGCTTTTGCTAGTTTTATATTATGCCGCCATTCAANTGTACAAATAATTAAACAGTATTTATAGACCATGACACTATGTATCTTTATCCACGTAGGTTAGTGATACCAACAGATTCAACGTCTCTAGCGGAATTTGCAATTGTAAACCTCATGGTCTTTTTGTGTGTGTGCGCGCGCGTGCGCAAAAGGTGAATTATATTAATAAACACAATGCCTCTTACATCAATGAGACAAGAGTAAAAATTCATGCCTATACTCTAAAATACTAACCAAACTGAAACAAGACTACAATACAAAAAAGCAAACTCAGACAACACTAAGTTGCTATCTAAGACAACAAACAATACTATATCATATAACACTTTCATTCAGAAGACTGCAAGCAAACCATCTCCAGTTTGCAGACTTAACAGCACCTTCAATTCACTTTTTATTACACTATACCATCTAACTACATTTCCACTACACTTTCCCACATCCACAATGATCAAGATAGGAAAAAGTGAATGACATCGTTAGGAACCAATAAACTCTCCAATAATGGGTCTTCTATGTACGATTTTATAAATTTATGTCATTAATTATTTGACTGCAAAACAAACAAATTATAACAATTATCGTAAATTCGTGCAGAAAAAGTTTAGCTTGTTGGAAAAGGCGGTGTTACCATAGTCGAGAGGAAGAAGATGGCCATATAATCTTAGATAAGTGTAGAATACTTGAAAAGAACCAGTATAAGATGATACAAAAATTATATGTTCAATGCTCTAGAGTATTATTTTCAAGTGAAAATATGAGTATTAATAGGTTTGTCATGTATATCATCACATCAAAGTGTATGTTACTTGTTAATAGTTAATACATCCTCTAAACTCATCATTTTTTTTCATTGAAAAGTAATTTCTTTGTTTTGTAATGAAATTAAGTTCAATTTTCTTTTACTCTTTTAAGTTTTATGTTTTACAAATTAAAGGATGTATGTTCTGAAATAACAAAATAAAATCGGGTACTTGCATGATAACAAATATAATCATTTTATACAACTTCACTGCAGCGCTCATGAAATGTGTTAAAAAATCAACAATACAAAACTCAAAAAGCGTCCTTTTGCATTTTGGATCTTTTACTTTTATCATGATATCTTGAAACTGATGGATAACATAAATATCCGGTGTAGTTTGATTGAGGGGTTTGGTGTCAATAGAATGATAGAAAGTAAAAAATATATGTTTGGTTGTCATACTTGGCTCATAAATTGGGAATCAAGAATCAAATTCTGATTGACATCATTCCTTGGCATATTGGGTGGTATAAAAAAAGTACCGTTTTGGATTTTTTTTCCCCAATATGAGAGGACCCCACCTAAGTTCATCCACAAGTTTGAGCACCAAGTTGAAATCATAAACTCTCGATTTCACTTCTAAATCAAACGACTAGGGTTTTAATCTTCTATGACAACTCGGATGCGGTTCTTATCTCGGTCAACCTCTTCTTGTACACCAGCTTCGAGGGCGAGTCTGTATGATTCTCGATCCCAAACTTTTTGAACAACAATTTACTCCTCACGTATCTTCTTGTGCAGCAAAGAAAGCAGACTTGCAAGATAGAGAAATAGTGCACAAATTGGCACGGTCTATAACATTCATGATTCAACCCCTATTTCTAGAACCGAAAACCAATCATCTATTGAAAGACGGAAAAACAACAAAAGAAAAACATAGAACATGTCATTATTTGAGCTTACTTTCATCTTCCTATTCTTCAAATTTTTAACTTTTCTTTAATTATTTCTAATTTAAAGATACTTTATTTCTTTTTCGATACATTCGGTGTTCTATTTCGTCCACAAATTATCATGTGAAAATTTACAATTCTGTAAATAACCTTATACTAATACTAGCTAGGGATACATTAGGATTTAGGCGTACGCAGTTACGCACAACCCACTCGCATAATTTTTTCTTAAAACTGCTATCAGTCATATCTTACATTATCTCATATCTTTTCCTTCAAGTATTTATAACATGGCGACAATTCATTTCATTTTTAACTCTGCAAGTCTCTATATGAGTTTTGTTTTCTTCACGTGTCACACAGTTTTATGATAATTTAACTCCATTGTTGCACCAAATATCTATACAAAAAAGTCAAATAAGACTTTAATAAAACCAATTGTTAGATGTTATGATATTAAGCAATTAAAGTAGTACGTACTATTTTTGTACCATAGTAATTAATAAAAAAACCTTTTACTCTAATACATTTTTATAGAAAATTAATCAAACAAGTTATCATCTAATAACTCGTTAATTCTTTTGTACATTTGAACAAAATTTGAGTTTATACCCATTTCCGTCATAAAATGTGATTCTGAGTTTACTTGACCTAAGCTAAAATATATTCTTTAGTTGGTTTCAAATTTAAAAATGGATTTTCATAATATCTCATAAAATCATGTTTCACATTTTCACCTCTACATGTCCAACTTCCTTTATACGGAGTACTTACTTTGAAACTTGTTTGTTTTCTTATTACTTCCTATTTTTATCATGAAAAGTTATTGTTATATTTTATGTGTGTACAACAACGTGATATAAAAGAGTCAGCAACTGAACCCCAGTACGCTGTCGACTTGAAACCTTGAAACGCCATACATGTTTAAATGTAATAATTTGCTACTGACCATACGCAAACAAGATGACGTCCTAGCTAATTTCATAGCAATAAAATGACGAATAACAACAGCCCAATCTAAATGAATAAAGGAATACGATATAACCAGAAATCTATATTTAATCATAGTCATTTACCATAACTGTCCCAAAAATTCATAAGCAAATTACTAATGATAGAAACAATAGTTGCATAGGAAAAACTTCTGCACCACAACTTCAGTATAGGTCATAACTCAAGATGATCACACGCAAATAACCTAATCGCTCCATTATGACCAGAAGTATAATCAGGAAAAAGTTCTTCAATCTAGCTTAACTTAACTGTCAGATATTTAATAAGAATGATATTGAACTTTTGATCATGTTAAAAAGAATTAAAAACTTAGATCTGCCTATAATGTCTTTATTACAAATGTTCGTCGGAAGTGAAGAGCATTATGGCTAGTCAAATAACATAACACGACTTCCTAACTACGGAGACATAAGTTCTACATTTGAGTTCACCCATAGCGAAGCTGATGTAGCAATATGACTTTTCAATACCAATAAATATATTTGTTATTAGGGGAATCATGGTAAACATTACTAAGAAAAATAAGTGTTTCTATAACAATTAGAACCCACCGTACATATTCAATATTCATTATCAGCTAGAAGATGAGGAGAAACAAGGCTCTCCACGATATTAGGGGCACCAGAAAACTTCCGATTACCGATAAACCAATAGCACGGACGAGGCGTATGCATATGATGCCTCACTTCTTTAAAGTCGTGTCCGAATTCAAACTTAATTTGGCAATTATCCGGCAACATTTCCCAATATTGTACGTCATTGCACTTCTTCATTACCCAAGCGGGATGGCTATTTATGCATAGACATTCTTCCATAATCCCCAGCAAAAAATCAGACGTACATCTCGCATCATCGGGTTGTGGTATTTCTTTAAATTCCTCTTTAGATAAATCAAAAGATAAAATCACTCGCTTCTTTTCATTACTATTGGGATGCATAACCCAATGAATTGCCCCATTGCATAAGACACCATATGCTTCAACGCATGTATGATTCACATCTCCAATAACCTTCCAAGCATTTTTTTTAAGAGAGAAGACTTTAAAGCATGTCTTGTAGTCAATTTTTCTGGTCCCTAGTACAACCTTGTAGTCGTCTGTGAGGGAATCATAACCAAATCCCGAACATGAAAACAAGGTATGGGGCATTGTCACCATTCTCACTTCTCTAGTCGAGGGATTACCTACTATCAAATAACCATAACGACCATCAAAACCATCATTGATACATACAAGTCCATTCGAAGAGCCAATTAAAGCCTGACTTGCTATTCCTGTATCCCCAATCCGAAAAACAGCCTGACCAATCCTTTTATGTCCATTCTCATTCCTATTGTAACTATGTTTCAAATGAGCATTGACAAAATGAGATCCTGTGATGAAAGATTTCCATGACTTGCACACACCCTTGCATCGAATGAGAGTCCTTAAATCCAATGTTATAAATATTTTCTCATAGATATCATCACAAAGAAGCTCAGCCATTGAAGCCACCATGCTGAAATAAAAAATATAGTACAATTCATATAAGTAACCTTAAGATATATGCATGCATGCATGCATGATTAGCAAATACTACTAATATATCATCTATTTACTAGCTACTACTTATAACAAAGTAACAATTCTCATAGCACTAAAAATTATTCCACATGCAGTAAGTAACTAGTCCCCCTTCAAAAAATATACGAGTATATACAAACTTTAAGCAAAAAACCCAAGTTACAAAAAACTAGGTAGATTAGTTAAACAAAAGATTGAAGAAAGTAAGTAACTTACCAAGTAGCTGCAGTTTTGCGATTGAATTACTATAATTTTAGGGTTTTAACGTCGTTTGGGCTTAATTGTTTTAAAAAGTTTGCAAAGTCATGCGCGGGGTATATAAAAAGACCCGATCGAACCGACTAAACCTGGCCTTTTACGAATCGGATATAATATGTTTACCCGGGTAATACTTACAGGAACCGAAACCGAATTTAACCGAATAAAACCGAACCGAATTTGTAACCGAACTGAACTGAATCAAATATTTACTTTCGCTTTAGACAGAGGTCAAGGGTTCGATCCTCAGCCCTTGCAAGGCCGGAGGTCCTTTTCTACCTTTGGTAGAACCGGAAACAGCCTCTCTACCTTAGGTAGGGGTAAGGCTGTCTACGTCTCAACCTCCCCCATACACCGTGGAAGACGGTATTGGGACCCACAACCCGTGGAAGACGGTATTGGGAGTTAATTTACTTTACCTTCTTTGCTTTAGATATGATTTTGGCAAAATGAAAACCGAATTGAAACGAAACCGAATTCACATAAATATATATATTTTTTTACATATGTATACAAAAGAAATACCATTAAAACTCTTTCCTAGTATAAACATAATATTTTTTACGTTTGAAATTTTTATGATGCTAAAAATTTACGGTATATAATTAAATGAAAAAATATATAAATTATGTAATTCGGGTAGTCAACCCAAATAATAAACCGAATTCAAATTCGGTTTTTGGTTAGGTTTAATCCAATTTGAATTCGGTTCGCTTTGGTTTTTTGGTTATTCCAAAAAAAAATAACCGAACCGAATAAACCAAACAATCCGATAATCAAACCGATGAACACCCGTAAATTTGGTCGTCTTGGATAGTGGTAATTATTGTAGTGAGCCAAAAGATCAATATAGAACTCTTATTTGCAATAGAACTAATGAACCATTCCTAGCCACTCATTTTTTTTTATCAAAATAAAAAAGAAAAAAAAACTTTCACCATTTTTTAAAAAAATTAAATATCTCGCAAACCGTAAATCGTTACGCGAAAAAAAATACCATCGCGACGAGAATTAAGTTATCTTTCTATAGACATGCATTGTTATACACTTTCGACGAACTTTGTTTTCGATGATTTTTTTTTTTCAAAATTTCCGCCAAGAAAAATGATATGTGATTTGTAAAAATCATATGTGAGTCGTTAAAATCAAATTATATGTGATTTTTACGATTCATATATGATTTTTCTGGGCGGAAATTAAAAAAAAAAAAAAAAAAAAAAAAAAAAAAAAAAAAAAAAAAAAAAGTTCGCCGAAAAAAAGTTCGTCGAAAGTATATAACAATGCATATCTATAGAAAGATAATTTAATTCTCATCGCGATGGTATTTTTTTTGTAGCTTGAAGATTTACCGTTTGCAAGATATGTTGTTTTTAAAAAACATGTGGAAAATGCTTTTCTTATTAATTTAGATAAAAAAATGGGTGATTATGATTGGTTTATTGGTTTAGATGACAAATATAAGTTTTATATTGATCTCATCTCATTGTAGTGAACTGACCTCATCTAAATTTACTCAAGATGATAGCCTTTAAACTAGTAATACAATACATTTATGTTATAACATTTGTTATTTCTAGATTTATTAGTTATGCGTTTAATAATTTTCTAATAGTATCTTAGAGTATTGGGTACGGTGGAGCCGTTTAATAATTTTCTAATAGTATCTTAGAGCATTGGGTACGGTGGAGCCGTGGAGCTCGTGCCGTGGGCAAAAAGTGATGCTACGTCAGAAAAAATCTCCACGGCACCAGAAATCTCACGGCACCACATTCTGGCCGTATCCGTTGGCACCAGAAATTCTGGTGCCGTCGGTTTTTTTTTTTTTTTTTTTTTTTTTTTTTTTTTTATTTTTTTTTTTTTTTTTTTTTTTTTTTTTTTTTTTTTACATAAAAAAATACACAATATTAACTAAAATAAACTCCATTAATTAAAAAAACATTACATTAATAAAACTAAAACACATTGCATAGAAAAATAGGGACTAATATTGCAAGAAAAACACTAACAAGGACTAATAATGTAAACTTTCATAACAAAATGTTGAAAGTGAAACTTTAACAAAATTAGAAAAAATAAAAACAAAATACGTACCTTCTTCCTTGTTGGAAAGCTGCAGCGGGACAAAAAAAAAACAAAAAAGTTATCTTTTTACAAACAAACACAAAAAAACACAAAAAGAATCACACACAAACATGAATACACACACATAAACACAACACCCAAAAAAATTAAAAAAGAAATAAAAAAAATAAAATTCTCACGACGCTGAGCCATGATGATGGCGCAACGGCTCACGGTGCGACATAAGGTACGGTGCGCCATTGGTATTTTTCGGCTGGTGATGATGGCGCCACCCACCAGCCCACCATACCCCCGCTCTTAGTGGATAATAAAATGGATTTGGTGATTGTATAAAAGAGTAATGACAAAATTATGAAACATATAACTGATGTCTAAAGGGCTAAACAATGATAAACTATTGCCCCTAATTAATGTATTCAGCACATATGCTTTATAAATTTAAATAATGATGGTTAAAAATTCGGGATGAGTTTTGAAAATTCTTGGCTAATACATCAAAAGATATACTCCCTCCGTCCCAAAATTTATTGTCCACTATTGACTTTTTTAGTCTTTCTTCTTCAACTTTGACCTTAAATATTTTTGTGGGTGTTATAATATTTGATGCAAAATATATAAATGGATTGGGTTTTAAGTGTACTTTTCAATAGTATAATTTTTCATCAAGTATTATATAATAAAAATATATATATTTACGGTCAAAGATGAACCAGTTTGACTTTGAAAATTCAAACTGGACAATAATTTTGGGACGGAGGGAGTAATACAAACTGAAGCTAGTCAATTGTCAAGCTCTTGTCATGGATAATATTTTATGACTAATGTTGCAGTTAGATGAGGAATGCTATAGCCACAAAGAAAATTTCCACAAAACATCCACAAAGTGATGTGTCAAAGAATGATTGGTTTAATCATAAAGAGGAGAGAGAAACTATCACAACATACACCAATAACCTTTTGACACATCACTTTATGGATGTTTTGTGGAAATTTTCTTTGTGGCTATAGCATTCCTCCAGTTAGAGTTCTCTATCACCCTAATTTGATGACTTGTTCAAAGAACATTATTGTGATATTGTATACTTTAATTATTAATGTTATATAGTAAACTGTATATATTTGATGTTGTTGGGAGAGACTACTTCATTAATAGATAAATTCGTTATAAACTTGTGTAATGATTATTAGATTATATTGGCATAAAAAAAATTTGTTTGGACAAATTATTCTGTAGATCTTAGAAAGGTTGAATCAATGAAGCATGCATGAAAAAATAGAAGCAGAAGTGGGGTTTATCCTTTAAGGAGAAAGGTTCGATGCTTATATACTGTCCAATTGGATGTCACTGCAGGCTCGAATCACTAACTACTAACTCGCCGTTCAAAACAAAAATGAAGCATGCATGATAAGAAATTGATGGATCTTTTCAGTAAGATATCGTTCCAAGAAAAAAGGAAAGAAATAACTTGTGACATATGGCTTCAAGCTTAAAATTCGCTTTTATTGTACAGGCATTTTTATCTACAATCTTTAATGTAGTTTACTGTGTATGATGGTACAGAGTATATCAAACAAATTAGACAAAGATCAAGTGTGTAACATTATGAAACTTAAGAACTTTGACATACATGTATCTTGGTCTCAGGCTCTCAGCCATTAATTAAAAAAGGATCATAACAATTTCAAAAACTGATCAAACATTAATTATAAACATAATCTACAACCAAAACATACTTCCACTATGATGAACAACCTCAATCACCACAACCGCCACCACCGCACCCACCACCATCACACCCATCATCATCACATCCACCACCACCACCACCATCACCACCCCATCCACCACCACCCCATCCACCACCACCATATGCAACTTCAACAACACTAGTAAGAAATTCTCCAAACTCTGGACTACTTTCGAGTAATTTGGAACCAGGTTTACTATAAGGGGCCTTAACTTCATGTAAAAATTTCTTCCCAAATTCATACGAAAAAGTGAGAGAAGCTCCCTTCCTATTAACAATTGGATAAGTAACTAGTTGACTCTCTTTCCCTTCATCTTTAATATCTTTCATTAGGTCTTTTATCGGCACACGTACTTTACCCCAAGTTTTTCGGATTAACCAATTGACAGCCATTATCTTGATTACAATATTAAGGCGGTCTTTTAGGCCCTCGGCCTCATCGATAGTGAACTTCGTGGGAAAATTCCACGTGAGTTGATCTGATGAACCCGCATTTCCGAGAACTGGGGTAATTTGAAGCTTCCTGCCACCAGTTCCACGCACAACAACATATACGTCGTATTTGCTGATGGACTTGAGACCCTCTGCGGAGATGATTGTAAGGTCTAGAGTTCTGCACTCCATGAATGATCTACTTTTTTCGAGTTTGGAATCAGATTTAGTATAAGGCACCTCAACTTTATGTAAAAATTTCTTCCCAAATTCATACGAAAAAGTGAGAGAAGCTCCCGGTTCCGCCTTCCTATTAACAGCTGGATAAGTAACTAGTTGACTCTCTTTCCCTTCTTCTTTAATATCTTTCATTAGGTCTTTTATCGGCACACGTACTTTACCCAAAGTTTTTCGGGTCAACCAATTGACCGCCATAATCTTGATTACAAGATTAAGGCTGTCTTTTATGCCCTCGGCCTCATCGATAGTGAACTTCATGGGAAAATTCCACGTGAGATGATCTGATGAACCCGTGTTTCTGAGAACTGGAGTAATTTGAAGCTCCCTGCCATCTGTTCCATGCACGACAACATATACATCGTATTTTCTAATGGACTTGAGACCCTCTGCGGAGATGATTGTAAGGTCTAGAGTTCTACACTCCATGATTGAAAAGGTGATGGACAAAAATCTATGAGAAGTGATCAATTAAATATTATGATTTGTGGTGTGAGGGGTCATTTATTGCATGCCATAATGATTTTTTTTTTATTTTTTATTTTTTCAAACGGCGGAATATTGTAAAATAAAAGGCTACTAGCAAGGTGCTAGAAGGCAAATCGATCATATAGTCTTGAGTTGGACTTTGGAAAGGTCAAATGTATGATATCTTCGACGAAAAGATAATTATCTTGTTGTCATTGCGTATTAGTTTTATTCCCATGTAGATAAGAAGAATTTGTCAAAATCAATCGATGATGTGGGTCGTTGAATTGGTAATTTCGTTAAGTTTAATGTTAACGGACTTTGTGATAGTGACCTTTATTTATAAATTGCTGTGGAAGGTAAGCACAACATTGTATTTTGTGTTTCCTTTGAATCTATTTTTGATAGATCGCCCATCAACTTGCATGCTTATTATATTTCCTCGTGTTTTTGCTGACCCATTTCGAAATAATCTATTACCTTGGATTATGTTTTATTGTCTAAATTGTCTAACTAGTTATAATGCACGCGCACGCGCATGATTTTTTTTTAAAATTTTTAATAATGTACTTTTTATTTATAATAAAACAAATAGGTTAATTTGTGTATTCTGTTTAAATTATCATTCTTAATTTTGATTTATAATTATATTTGTTGTACGTGATAAAAGTTTATATATTGTATTTTCATAGACATGGTCATCTTTATATACAAAGTTTAGATACCGAATGTTATGTTTGTATATCGATAACTTAAAAACATCGCAGTTAATAACCAAAATTTGCGATTAGACTTGTAAGGTATTATCATTTTCGACAAAATGAAACTTCATAAGATATATGCCACACCTATCCTTTCCACCAATAGTAGTTGATATAATGCCCCCAGCTTAAGCTTCATTTCCGCTATCTTCTTAGTATCTTCCAACATGACCACTATCAACCACGGTAACTATGACCACGATTACCTTTTTCAAACTTCAAACAATAATCGAATTCATACCCACTAAAAATAAATTACTCATTTTGACCCAACCTCCAACCCTCACCAATCATATTGTTAAAAGTATAACATAACTTGTGACAATCAGATGAACCTTCAAGGGTATATTATGTAACTATTTTATACTATCTTTCTAATCCTAACAAGTTTGGTTCTGTTTTGTTAGTTTTATATGTGCAGGGGCTTATGTGTAAAGTTCTTGCTTATATAAGCTTCGTATACAGCTAGGGTTTCATAACTTTACGATCATATCTCTCTCAAGTTTCACATACATTGTTTCTCTTATTCTCATCTGGGTATTGTTGGGTTTCTGGGTTGTTTACCATTGTAAACAGTTTGTTAAGATCATCTTGATCTATTTGGTTTGGTTTATAGTTTTGGTAGTGTGTGAGTTTTGTATTCTATTGTTGCACCTATTAGAGGGACAACAATCTTTCTATTTGTATCTGTTTGGTTAGCACCCGTGTTGGGGACTAATCTTCTGTGTATATTGTTATAATAAAAGATTATCACCAAGGGGTGGTTGGTTGGGTGATTATTAAGTTGTGTTCTGTACCATTTTAACAT
>LBNU01027965.1:46400-62965 GCA_014162995.1 Artemisia annua | reverse complement strand
GATGACATTTATCAACCCATAAGAAGTACTCTTTTGACCAGGGAATCTCTTCCTGAAGTCAAAGATGCTTTTGTTATTGTATCAAGGGAAGAATCTCACAGAGGGGTTCCAACCACAACTGTCAAAACTGAGAAGGCTCAGGTGTCTGCTTTTGTTTCTAAAACTTATGATAATAAAAATACTAATTGGAGAAGAAACAATAATGGTAATAATTCTGGGTCTAATAACAGGGGAAATTATGATAGTTTGCTTTGTTCTCATTGTGGTTTGAAGGGTCATACTGTTGATAGGTGTTTTGAAATTGTTGGTTATCCTCCTAGTTTTAAAAAGAATCCTAATCTGAAACCTGCTAATGCTTTTAATAAAACCAATGACTTCAAAAGTGGTTCTGTGGATAATAATGGCTCTAAAACTGGTACTGGTAGTAGGGGTGGCAATTCTCGACACGACACGATAAACGACACGAACCTGACACGAAGTTAAACAGGTTTTGGTTGAGGATAAACAGGTTTGGGTCAAAAACAGGTCAACCCGTCTAACCCGTGTAATAAACGGGTCGTGTTTGGGTTGAGCAAGTGTTAAATAGGTCAACACGTGAACCCGTTTAAGTATCTAAGCCTCTAAAAATAAAATATATAACTTGGTTTTAATGTTGGATATGGATTAAATATATTTTGTTATATTTTTAATATGAGTGAATTATGATTATAACTCAGATTTTAGTGAAATTGACGCTTGTAAATGTCATTGAAATTGTCTTATAATTATTTGTATGTTATTTTTATCATATTTTAGATCCTTATATCATTTTTGCACTTAAGCTAGTTAAATCAACAAACCACCAATCTTATTCACTGCTTGACCTATTTACCTAAACAAGTTAAACGGGTCACAAGTGGGTTACACGTGTTATGCAGGTCTGGGTTAGGGTTGAGCTTCTTGACACGATTAATAAATGGGTCGTGTTTGGGTTGAGGTTATTTCAACCCGCCAACCCGCGAACCCGAATAGGTCAACACGAACACGACTCGGTTGCCACCCCTGACTGGTAGTATGTCTTTGAGTAATGAACAGGCTATGAAGCTGTTAAGCTTGTTGAATGATAAACCAGGAACCTCTGCTCATGCCAATATGGCAGGTAGGGATTCTTGTTCTTTTTTCAACTGCAGTGTTTTCTTTAATCAGCATTTTTATAAGTTTTTTGGTGCTAATGTTAAGTTAGATGGGGTCAATTACCATCTGGGATGGATAATTGACTCTGGTGCTAATCAACATTTAACTAATAGTCCTCTTAATATGCATAATTTGATTGATATATCTGATTTAAAGATTACTGTGGGACATCCTAATGGAACTTTAGCTAAAGTTACTCATGTTGGCAATTTAAAACTTAATGATAATGTGGTTTTGTTTGATGTTTTAGTTGTTCCTGAATATTGTGTTAGTCTTATGTCTGTTAATAAGTTGATTAAAGACAGCAAATTGAGAGTTGGTTTTGATGAAACTAAATGTTATATTCAGGATTTGAATCAGCAGAGGGTGCTGGGGACTGGTAGTGAATTTGGTGGTCTTTATTTGTTTGATAAGTCTAAAGTCTCCTCTGCTTGTGTGATTAAAAGTGAGTTTCTTAGTTGTTTTGTTTCTAAAGATGTTTGGCATAGTAGATTGGGACACCCTGCTAATCAAGTCTTAAAACTTTTAAAAGTTTCTTTGAAATTAACTCATATTGATCATGGGGCACCTTGTGATGTTTGCCATAAGGCTAAACAAACAAGGGATCCTTTTCCTTTAAGTGAACATAAGTCTTCTGGTTTTGGTGACCTTATACATTTAGATGTGTGGGGTCCTTATAAGGTGGTTAGCAGGGAAGGTTTTAGACATTTTTTAACTATTGTTGATGACTTTAGTAGATCTGTTTGGGTGTATATGCTAAAAGGAAAACATGAGGTTTTTGATATGTTTCAAAGTTTCTTTAAAATGGTTTTGACTCAGTTTAATAAGAAGATTAAGATTGTTAGATTTGATAATGGTACTGAGTTTGTTAATAATAAAATGGGTGAATTTTTTGATACTATGGGAATTATTCATCAAACTAGTGTTGCATATACTCCTCAACAGAATGGGATTGCTGAGAGGAAACATAGGCATCTGCTTAATGTAGCAAGAAGCCTTATGTTTCAGGAGGGAATTCCTCTTGTTTTCTGGTCTGATTGTGTTTTAACTGCTACTTATTTGGTTAACAGGTTGCCTTCCTCTGTTTTAAATGGTAAATCTCCTTTTTCTTTGGTTTATGGTAGAGAACCTAGTCTGGTACATCTTAGGAGTTTTGGGTGTCTTTGTTATGCTACTGTTTTAAAAGAATCTGATAAGTTTTCTGAGAAGTCTGTTAAATGTGTTTTGCTTGGATATGCAAGTGGAAAGAAAGCTTATAAGTTTTTGAGTTTGGAAAATAGGTCTGTGTTGTACTCTAGAGATGTCAAATTTTATGAGACTATTTTTCCTTTTAGAATGAAAAAAACTGATTTATCTGATTCTAATCTGGAAGTCAACACTTTAAATTTCTTTGATAATGTTGAGTCAAAAACCAGAACTCCTAGTCCCTCTCCCAATGATGAAACTGAGGATGTAGCATCTGTTGGTAGAGAAGGTGATCTAGATCAGTCTGGTAGGGTTGAGGATGATGTTCAGGATGAACCTTTAGAACAGATACCTTACCCTGGTGCTCCTCAGCTTGGTAAAAAGGTTTGCAGGCTTAAAAAATCTCTTTATGGCCTAAAACAGGCTCCTAGACAATGGAATCTTAAATTGTCTGAGGCCTTGTTTGAGGCTGGGTTTATACAGTCTAAGAATGATCATTCTTTGTTTGTTAAAACTAAAGGGAGTTCTGTGTTGTATTTGCTTGTGTATGTTGATGATTTGGTGATCACAGGTAATAGTGAAAGTGAAATTGAGAATTTTAAAACTTTTCTAAGGAATAAGTTTAAAATAAAAGACTTAGGAGAGTTGAAGTACTTTCTTGGAATTGAAGTGTTAAAAACTAGTAAAGGTTTATGTTTAAATCAGAGAAAGTATTGTCTGGAGTTGTTAAATGATTATGGATTGCTTGGTTGTAAGCCTGTTTTAACTCCCTTGCCTGAAAATATTGTGCTTAATCATAAGGAATCTGATGATGACAAGTATTTGAAAAATATTACTAGTTATCAGCAACTGGTTGGGAAGTTAATATATCTTACTATGACTAGGCCTGATATATCTTATGCTGTGCACTGTTTAAGTCAGTATATGCATTCTCCTTTAAAATCTCATTTTGATATTGGCTTAAGAGTGTTAAAGTATCTTAAACTTGCACCTGGTAATGGGCTACATTTTAGTAAGAATGATCAAGGGTTTAAAGTCTCTGCTTATTCTGATTCAGATTGGGCTAAGTGCCCAGTTACTAGAAAATCTGTGTCTGGATATTGTGTCTTTGTGAATGGTAATTTGGTTTCTTGGAAGAGTAAAAAACAAGCTACACTGTCTAAATCTTCAGCTGAGGCTGAATATAGATGTATGGCTTCTACTACTTGTGAGGTTATGTGGATTCTTAAAGTGTTAAAAGATCTTGGTGTTACTGAAAGTTTGTTACCAGTTGAGTTGTTTTGTGATAACAAAGCTGCTATTCAAATTGCTGCTAACCCAGTGATGCATGAGAAAACTAAACACTTTGATATTGATGTGCATTTGGTTAGAGAGAAGGTTTCCTCTGGGTTGATTAAAACTGTTAAAGTTGACTCTAAAAGTCAAACTGTTGATGTATTGACCAAAGCTCTTGGGTCAGTACAGCATGGTGTTATGGTTAGAAGGCTTGGTATGATTAACCTTTTTGCAGGTTCATCAGTTTGAGGGGGGATGTTGAAAGTATAACATGACTTGTGACAAACAGATGAACCTTCAGGGGTATATTATGTAACTATTTTATACTATATTTCTAATCCTAACAAGTTTGGTTCTGTTTTGTAAGTTTTATATGTGCAGGGGCTTATGTGTAAAGTTCTTGCCTATATAAGCTTCGTATCCAGCTAGGGTTTTATAACTTTACGATCTTATCTCTCTCAAGTTTCACACATATTGTTTCTCTCATTCTCATCTGGGTATTGTTGGGTTTCTGGGTTGTTTACCATTGTAAACAGTTTGTTAAGATCATCTTGATCTATTTGGTTTGGTTTATAGTTTTGGTAGTGTGTGAGTCCTTGTATTCTATTGTTGCACCTATTAGAGGGACAACAATCTTTCTACTTGTATCTGTTTTGACTAATCTTCTGTGTATATTGTTGTAATAAAAGATTATCACCAAGGGGTGGTTGGTTGGGTGATTATTAGCTGTGTTCTGTACCATTTTAACAATTTTACGATTTTGCGATACTACATAGCAAAAACGATCCCGATTCTACGTAGGATCTTTGCAAGCATAAGATCCGATCTTGATCATAGGATCTTAAGATCTAATTCAATCCGATTTTACTTTTCTCGAAAAACAAACTAAAAAACTACAAATTTATGGATTGGATTGCTTTTTTTATAAACTTTAAAAACCAACATGTTAATCTTTTTAAAAGAATCCATAATTATGATTTAGGATAACATTTTCATGAATATTTCTAGGGATGAGCATTTGGACCCGATTTCCGGTACCGAACCGGGACCGTACCGAAATGGTACCGACTCCCAATACACGGTAGGGGACCGGTACCATGAATCGAGCCAAAAAAAATTCGGGACCACTAATACGGTACCGGTACCAAAGCCATAAGTATCGAAAAAATCCCGAAATTTGTGTAGTCATGTTTTTGAATTAAACAACTTATCCAAACACCCATTAGGCTCGTTCGATACCAAACAATAGTCATGTAAAACATAAAGAAAGAAATCAAACATCTAAAACATCTAATGTGGCAACTATAGATCCTTCCTATACGCTCCCAAAAATTAAAACCGCTATTTTATAAGTTTTGGAATGTTTGTAAGTTTTGACTATCTTGGCGATGTATATTAAGTGTTGGTTGCGTTTTGTGCCACGTCGTGGTTCGAAATCACTGAAAAATGCACGTTTTGTCCTATTTTTTGTTGCATTTTCTTGGATTTTTTNCAAACAGTAGTCATGTAAAACATAAAGAAATAAATCAAACATCTTAAACATCTAATGCGGCAACTATAGATCCTTCCTATACGCTCCCAAAAATTAAAGCCGATATTTTATAAGTTTTGGAATGTTTGTAAGTTTTGACTATCTTGGCGATGTATATTAAGTGTTGGTTGCGTTTTGTGCCACGTCGTGGTTCGAAATCACTGAAAAATGCATGTTTTGTCCTATTTTTTGTTGCATTTTCTTGGATTTTTTATTTTTTTTTGGTTTAACAAAAAACGGGAAAAACCGGATAGGTACCGAGTACCGGTTCTGATACCCGAATCACGTCCGGTACGGTATCAGTACCTCCTTTCATGCTCGGGTAAAAATTGATACCATCAACTCGGTACTAGTACAAAAACGTGTGGCAATGAAGTTAACCATATAAATATAGCTCGAGATCAGCATAAAAGATGCTATAGCGCAATTTCGACGTCAGCATATTGAAGATTCATGACACGTTTTCTAATGGTTAGTTGAAGATATATAGCAAAAGTTCAAATCGAGTACGTTGAACGGATTTGCAATCCTAAAAATAGCATTTCGATATGCGTTGGCGCGGTGTTAGAGAGTTTGATTCAAAGTTCCCTTTTCGAGTCGTATTTACTTTTGAACAATTCACGAAACAAATACCACTTTACAACTAACAAAATGCTCATAATAATAATGTGAATGCAATTAAACTTTTTGTATGAAACGCCTGAATAAAATCAAAATCCTTTTTTGGTATCACACAATACACTAAATGCCCAATTAAGTAACTGAAATGATTATGTTTAATCTACATGCCAATGGTTTCTAACTTTTTAAGTTGATTCTTTAGCTGCAAGCAACAAAATAGTGTTACACAAGTTATCATTAAGCTATACCCAAGTTTTAAGCCCTTTTAATCATCATTTATCTATAGAAATTACATCCAGATAGATTAAAAAATATATATATACAAACATCATTTTGAAAAAGGAAAAATAAAAAATTAACAAACTAAAAATATCAAAAGCCAGTCTCACCAGATTACCCCATAAATAGGGAACAAACTATATATAGCTGCGCTACAGAATACACCTGTTCCTATTCAACACAAAAACTCACACACAGATACACAAACACGTTTCTTTTCTTTCAAGTTTCACATTCACAATATATATCGCATCTGTGGTCATATTATATAGGGTTCATATATTGGCATAAACATCATATGTTGAAAAATAATGGAAGCACAATCGTCAGATATTGAGGCACAATCTTCTTCACTTTTTGAACAAGTAAAACATCCAGTCACCTTGAAGGTATGTTTTTTTTTTTTTTAATTTCATTTTTTGATGATATATATATTTGCATGCATGAAGCAGATTAATTGGTTATAATTTGTTTTATGAATTCTTATCATGCATGTAGGGTTTTTGTTTGCATGTTACATTTTCATTTTTTGATGCTATATATTATTGTATTATAGGTACAGTTTTTTATTTATTTTTATTTTACTTGATGCGTATTTGCTTATGTTTAATCTTTTTGAATCTTTGTTATTTTTGTTGTGATTAATGGGTTTTTTTCCGTTGAATTAGATGTAATTAAAGTATGTATCTTTTTTATGGAAATGTTATTGAAAATCGTTTTTTTGACATAAATAGTCTGTTTGACTGTGTTAATCTATTTCTAATTATAGTGCTTATTGTGGGTTAGTTGATTAGGATTGATTATACATTCAAACTGCTTATTGCTTATTTTAACCATCATAATGAATATTGTAGTACTCCGTATTTAACATCAAATAAATTTTTGAATCCTGTAGGTAGTTTTAATAGTTCTTGAAATGAGTTTTTGATTGACCACTTAATATTTAAATTATTAGTGGTTAATCTTTTATATACTTGTTAATATGTGGTTGATGGTTTGTTCTCGTTTGAATTATTACTGTATTAGCTAAAACGTTTATGTTGCTTATTAAAACCCTCTAAGAGCTTATTGTTGTTTGATTAAGGATTAATTGTGCATGCAAACTGCTTATTTGCTCAATTGAATCCTCATAATGAATACAGTAACTCAAATTATCTTTTGAATCGTATAGCTAGTTATGAGAGTACCTTCTTGAAATTAGTTCACAAAAGTTGATGTGTATGTCATTAGTAGTCAAAGATGTTTTAACAGTAAAAAGTGGTTGATGAGCTATTTTGGTAAAATTTAGATGTAATAAAGTTTGTATCTTTCCTATGGAGGACTTCTTGAAAATTGTATTTTGACAGTTAATTTATTAGTTAGTAACAGATATATCTTGTTTGACTGTAGTAATTGGTGTATCTAAAATCGATATCGTTAATTGCTGATTAGAACCCTTTATTTGAATATCGTGATCTGATAGAGGATTGCTTATTTGATTATATGGACCCTCATGATGAATAACTGTTTTAAACTGCAATAACTTTCTAATTTACAGCAGCAAGTTTCTTTAATTAGTTTACGAAAAATAACAGTTCTTTGATAATGGATTCAACAGTTTGAAAAAGTGGTTTGACTTCAGTTCGCCTCTCAAAATTATAATTCTTTACCTGCAAATTAGGACCTGTTAAGTGTTTAATATTATTTGCTTAAGGATTTATTGCAAATTAGTATCTGTTAAACTCGTGTTTAATATTATTTGAACCCTCCAAATGAATACTGGTTGTTACTGCATATAACTATTGGGATTAAACAGTTTCATGAAGTGGTTTACACCATCAATATTGAGAAACAAGGATGGTTAAAGAAGAAGAACAAAGAGTCAATAGAAAAGCAGATATTGAAAGGAGTTACGGGTATGGTATCTCCTGGTGAAATGTTGGCTATGTTAGGCCCATCGGGCAGTGGGAAAACAACTCTCTTGACTGCATTAGGTGGCCGACTAGGTGGGAAACTCGGGGGAACAATTAGCTACAATGGCAAACCATTCAATAGTATAATGAAGCGAAACACTGGTTTTGTTACACAAGATGATGTCTTATACCCTCACTTAACAGTCACCGAAACTTTAGTCTTCACTGCTCTACTTCGCTTGCCCAAAAGTCTCACTAAACAACAGAAGGTTGATCAAGCGGAAGCTGTGATCAATCAGCTTGGGTTAACAAGATGTAAGACAAGCATTATTGGTGATGCGCTTGTAAGAGGAATATCAGGTGGGGAGAGAAAAAGAGTTAGTATCGGGCAAGAGATGCTTATAAATCCAAGTTTGTTGTTTTTAGATGAGCCTACATCAGGACTTGATTCGACAACAGCTCAAAGAATTGTATCGACATTGTGGGAATTAACAAGAGGTGGTAGAACCATTGTGATGACTATTCACCAACCGTCAAGTAAACTTTTTTATTTGTTTCATAAGGTGCTGTTGCTGTCAGAAGGGAATCCATTATTTTTTGGAAACGGGTCAGAAATTATGGATTATTTTCAGAGTATTGGATTTTCGCCATCTGTTGCAATGAACCCTGCAGATTTTTTGCTAGATCTTGCAAATGGTATGTATTTACTTGTGTTGTATAATCATTAGATTGATAATTTCCTAGCATAACAACTAATTTTGTGAATAGGGATATCACCGGATGAGTCAAGTCAGGACAATCAGAATGAAGTCAAACAGAAGTTGGTTTTCGCTTATAAGTCAAATTTAGATGAAAATCTGAAAGCTGAGACACTTGACGCTGAAATTCAACACAAGGATGTTTCTGATCACAAGAAGTCTGACCGATGGAGCACGACTTGGGTGCAACAGTTCATGATTTTGCTCAGAAGAGGTCTGAAAGAAAGGAGACACGAATCTTTTGAAGTTCTTAAGATTGCTCAGGTTACAGTCATCGCACTTCTTTGTGGTTTACTATGGTGGCAGTCGGATACAGATCACATACAAGATCAGGTATGACTATATCATTGTTAACATACAGATAGTTATATTCTGATCATAAATCTTAAAACCAATATTTAATGATTTCCTGTTTTACAAAATATGCAGTCGGGATTGCTGTTTTTCTATACTGGCTTTTGGGGCTTTTTCCCTTTGTTTCAAGCGATTTTCACATTTCCTCAAGAACGAGAGATGCTTGCGAAAGAAAGATCTTCAGGAATGTACAAACTTTCATCTTATTTCTTGTCAAGAACAATAGGTGATCTTCCAATGGAGCTAGTTCTTCCCACAATGTTTTGCATCTTGACCTACTGGATGGCTGGGCTCAAACCCGACGCTGGAAGTTTTTTATACGCGTTGTTCGCAATTCTCTTAAGTGTATTGGTCTCACAAGGACTAGGACTTGCTCTTGGTGCAATCGTCATGGACCTCAAATCAGCCACTGTTCTAGGATCGGTGATCATGTTATCCTTCACGTTAGCAGGTGGATACTACGTTCAAAATGTCCCACCTTTCATATCCTGGATCAAATATGTCTCAATCAGTCAGCATACTTACAAGCTCTTGTTAGGATCACAATATGAGAAGGACCAGACCTATCGATGTGGTAACCAGACTTGTTTGGTTGCTGATTATCCAGCTATTAAGAGTATTGGGCTCGGTGGGCAGGTATTATCCCTTGGTGCTCTGCTTATAATGCTGGTTTTTTATCGCGTTATTGCTTATGTGGCTCTCATGAAGATCGGTGTGCCCAAGAAATGATCAGAGACCTTTATTTCTTTGAATCAGAAGATGATAAAATTGAGTGATTCTTTTAGTTGGAATTTCTTTTCATTTTACGGTTTATTTTTCCTTAGGATTGACATGTTCTGTTCAGTAGAATTGGTATTAATGGCTGTTTGTTCAGTAGAGTACTTTCGGAAACATTTTTTATGTGATGAGATTGTTACTTGTAATGCTGATTTAAAAGCTTCTTCGCAAATCGCAATACAACAGATGTTGAACTTTCGTAAATCTCATCCAGTGTCTACTTTTAGACATCTATTCTAAATGTTATGTTCTTTTTCTCAATTTGTTTCTAGTAGTTTCAATGTTTCAGTCATGTAATATAAATCATCATCAAATTGGCAAGATTACGAATCATGATGTGTAGAACCACCTGTTACTATGATGTGAGTGATCCATATCAGTTATGATCATATACATGTAGCATGTGTTTTATGAAAATCATTCTGATATTCTGCCCCACATGTGTTTTATGATGTGCAGTTTTAACGTTTTTTAATGAATTAGAATTATGTTTTCAACTCTCTTTGAGAAGAGGAAAATTTGGAATCCTTCAATGGGATTTGAAAACTTATATGATTCTTGACTTTTTATTTTTGTTTATTTTGATGGTATAACTTTATCAGGTACATCAACATAATCCGTATTAGGTGATTATACGTAAAGTTATTCTTGACAACAGTGCTGTATGTTGAGGAAAATCAAACAGTGAGGAACAGGACTAATATAGACTAGTGTATGCAATATACGACGAATACTAGACGTGAATAATGTGCGAGTATCGGGATAGGAAGGTTAGTCATCCGCTTTGCCTGAGTTATATTTTTACCATCCTCTTTAAGGATCTGTTATAGACAACTTAAAAGGATCAGTGTAAAATTAGGCACCAAACACAGAGAAATCATATATATGCTTGAATTGATATAATATGCCTAAAATTCTTAAAATTATAGTGATATTTGGTGACTAGTGAGGACTGAGGTGATCTTTGTTTTGCAAACTGATCCAAGATACTTCAAGCTTAACTCAAACAAAGACATTGCAAGAAGATTTTGTCTTCAACCAAATCTTGCTATAGTGCGGTTATGAACAAAATTGCAAGAGTCATCCCACATTGGTTTTGAAAGAAAATCTTGCTAGCTAATATACCATTGTGTATATGGATCATTTGTTGATGGATGATTATTATATTTTCATGCTGTTTATGTGGATCACCTGAGATTTAGGTGATCTTCATATATGATATGAAAATTTGTATGGTTCTTAACTTTTTACCTTTGCTTATTTTGACTGTTAATAACTCCAATGTTTCTCTTTACATATAAGTAGATCAGTGTGCCTAAAAAGTGATTAGAGACCCTTATTTTTTGAATCAAAATATCATAGAAATATAGAATTGAGAAATTCTTGGAGAGAGTTTTTTTTTTTTTTTTTTTTTTTTTTTTTTTTTTTTTTTTTTTTTTTTTTTTTTTTTTTTTTTTTTGTTTTTTCTTCATTAGAGTTAAAACTCTTAAGTTCAGTGCCAGAAAAGTTTATGCAAATAGTCGCAGCAATAGAGCAGTTCGCAGATTTGAATACTATGCCATTTCAAGAAGCCATTGGAAGATTGAAAGCCTTTGAAGAACGGACGAAAAAGGCAGTTAAGGAAGAAGATGGGTATAATAGCCTACTTTTCAGCAATGTAGATGAAAAGACTAAAGAACACAAATGTGAACATTGCGGTCATGTGAATTCAAGTCAAGAAAGAACTGAGCGTGGCAGAGGCAAGAATTGGAAACCATGGAAGAAAAGGGATGGTGATCAAGACAAAAGTCAGATAAGATGCTACAAGTGCAAAGAACTTGGACACTACAAAAGCGAATGTCCAAAGTGGGAAAAGGAGCATGAGGCAAATTTGATCCAAGAGGATGATAAGCCAACACTCCTATGATAGGAAGACGGATTAAGAAAGGATGAATACCTTACTTAAACTATATTTAGTTTAGGAGGGAGTATTGGACGTTTAAACCAAATATAGTTTAGTTATAAAGTATAGGGGTCTTAGTGTCATTTGTTAAAGTAAAGTTTAGTAAGTATTGTGTCATTGTAAATAGATTAGGGGTGTAATGGGTCAAAATGAAAGTTTATAATGGGTCAAAACCGATCACAACGTTTCATCAGAAGGTGTGTTGGTTGGGTTAGTATATATAGGGTCAAAGTCTTTGTAAACATTCAGTATTCATATCGTAATAAAATTCCAGAATTATTTGTGTATCTTAAAGATCTTATAAACAAAGAAGTGCTAACATAGACTCAATTACCTGTATGAATGCCTTGACGCTATCGTTATCAAGCTTAACTTCAAGATTAGGATCGTCGACTAGCTTCAGCAGCGAATCAACCATATCTTTTTTCACAAAACTATTTCCTTCAGCTTTAATTCTTGCCCTATGGTCTTCGAGTACATGTTCAAGAAACCTATCGAATCTCTTACACAAAGCCTTCATCCTCTTCACAAACCCTTGCAAATCCATAAACTGCATCCAAGGGATCCAATCGCCAATATTCATTACACCATTTAGCAAGAACCACTCATCCAATATCTTTTGAAACTCTTCAAGTGTAAGAATTTCCTTTTCATCTTCCGATTCACTTAAGTACTTACGACCCAATACAATCCTACTAATCAAGCTTAGAGTTGAGCGCGAAAGTTGCTCTTTTAGCACAAATGGATCTCCTGACAACTTATGTAAACGTGAGAGAAAAAAATTTCTTTCTTCAACACGAATATACTCAAAGGAGCCAAGTTTATTTGAGCTAAGCATCTCATTAAAGTAGATTCTTCTACCTTGGGTCCAGTATGGGCCATATGGGGCCCATGAAACTGCACGGTAGTTGTATGCAGTATACTTCCCGGCTGCAGTTGATGGCCGAGAAATAAAAATCTGGTCGTGAGTTCTCAAGAACTCACGAGCCATGTTAGGGGACGATGCAACTACAATCGGGATTGAACCAAACTTTAGATACATGAGTTTGCCATAAGTTTGGGACAATTTGTGAAGAGACTTGTGAGGAAGAGAACCAATGAGATTAAAGTTGCCAATGAGAGGCCATGGTCTAGGACCTCGTGGATGGTTTTTTGTGTCATGAGGATAGTTTAACAATATTAGGATTAGTAGAGTGATTGTAGTTGCTACAATAAACCAATAATAAGACTCCATTAGCGTTTGCATGAGTAAAGGGTTGCAAGGGTATTTAAAACTTTTAATGCATCAACCTGGCAAGCATAAAATATAAAATATCAAAAATAAAAATAAACTAATGTATACAAATCTCCTTAAATTGACAATTAGATCACACTAGTAGGTAAAAAGTCTATTTCATCTATCATTTTTAGATGTTTAAAATGTGATTAAATACTTTTCAATAGTTTATATTGATCAAATCACAATTCAAAATATCTAGATTAGAAACCACCAAGCTATTGTTTTTTTGTTAAGGCAGAAACAGTTAGTGAGCTATTATGATAAACTGCATCATATGTATGGCAGTTTTCACTTGTACTTCCCCAGTTTTTTAGATTAGGAGGTGTTGGTTTACATTCATTTTTTAGCTCAAAAAAATTCATTTAAGCCTATTTATTTTTCATAATCCTAAGTTTTCAACTATTTAGTGATATATGATTTTATAATTATAACTTATAGACCTTAAATTATATAAGCCGGAAAAAAATATTTGTAAGAAAAATAGAGAACAAAATGCAGCTTAAATAGACATCTCTAAAGTCTGATTAAATATGGGTTGTGTATAACAGACCGTGGACCGAACCGAATTGAGACACCGGACCAAACATATTTCGATCTGATCCTCGATCCACCTTTTTCCTCATATTCGGGCCTCAGTCCAACAAATTGATAACATGCGACATGAGCACTAATAAGAAAATAAAATTAAGGCGCCATCCAAAACTACAAGCGTAACTTATGATTACACTAAGAGCATGAATACTAGTAACGCAGGTTTGGCGTTAAGGAGCCTATAACGCACGTTAAGGTCGCGTTACACATTGCGTCCTCTTGCGTTAACGTGGGACGTTACCCACATAACGCAGCGTTAACATGCTTCGTTTGTTAAAAAAAAATTGCATGCAGGCCCCCACTAACGGATACTAGCAGTTATTTTTCAAAAAAAAATTACAATTTCACCCCCCTAACGTTATTANCACTTTAAATACTCATTCTATTCTCTTCTAAACTTCTAATAGCCAAAAAAAAAAAATGTCTCAAGGAAACAACAACGATCCCAACTCGTTTACGAACCTCCTCGGTGGGTGGGGAACCCATACGCGGGTTCATCATCAAATTCGAATTGGGAGAACCCAAACCTATTAGGTATGTCGAGTCAAGAAGCTTTCCAACAACATCAAGCGATGAGATTTTGGCAAGAATCCCAACAACAAAACACCTTAAACTCCAACTTCCAAAATCTCCAATTCACCCGTACCATGCGATGATGATGACGAAAATGAAGAAGCCTACAAACCCGAACGTTGGCTAGCAAGTGAAGAAAAATTACTTGCAACGTGTTGGGTGGCCGCAAGCGAGGATGAGCAAGTCGGTCGTTCCCAACCCAAAGATACGTTTTGGAAACGGGTTGAAAATGAGTTCAATAAACACAATCCTCATAAACGCGGCAAAGATATGATACAATCAAAGTGGCGAACGTTGAACCGTGATTGCGGAAAGTTCAACGCGTGTTTCAAACGTGCCGAACGCGATCAAAAAAGTGGGGAAAATGAAATGGATTTCCTCACACGTGCCAAAGATATGTATCGTAACGAGCACAAAAACTCGCCGTTTAGTAACGAGGAGGCTTGGTCTGTTTTGCGTAAACATAAGAAATAGGACGCACCGGACACGGTTGATTTAACCGGTGATGTCCCAAGCCAAACAAACGAGGCGTTGTTTGGTCGTGATGCACATCCACGGCCGATGGGCAAAAAGAAAGCTTCGAAGAAACAAAGATCCGAGACAACGACAAGCACCGGGGTACGAGTACCGGAGGATCTGTTTCGTCGGCCCAATTTGGGGACGCTTTGCGTGAGGAGTATCGGGCTAAGCGTGAAGATGCGTGCTTGGCTTACAAAGCAACCGCTGAAAACCAATACTCAGCAATACGGGCGAGGGACTTTGAATTTTTGTTGATCGACACTACCGGCAAAGATCCTTACTACGTGACGCTGGTGAATATAGAAAAGGACCGTATCATTGAAAAATATGGTTTGCTAAAGCGTACGGAATGAATAAATGTGTTGTGGTGTAATGTTTTTTTTTAATGTCTTTTTACTTTGTAATGTTTTTTTTTTTTTTTTTAATTTCGTGTTGTATTTTTAATTTCGTAATGTAATCTATTTTAAGAATTAATATTATGGTTTTTAAAAAAATGAAGTGTTAGTTTTAGTTTATGGTTGAAATTGAAAATATATGAAACGTTGAGTTAAAGTGAGTTAAGGTTGAATTATTGTTATGGGTGTTTTTTTTTAGTTAAGGTGAAAGTGTTAAAGCTGATGTGGCGCTGACGTGACGCTGAGTTATGTTGTAACTTGTGTTACCACTATTAATGCTCTTAGCGATACGAAATATGGGTTTTAATCCAATAGGTTTCTCTAAGTTTTTTGTTTCTTCAAAATTTTATATTGTCTGCTTAAAGTCTCTTTGATGCAAAAGTATTTATATAATGCAGCAAAAAACGTAACAACACAATGTACAGAGATTTTGAATAAAACAATCCTTTTCTTGCTAACTCATTAGGTGTTACATTTTCTTACTAAAATAATTCATCAACAAATAGGCAAGATAGTAAGATGATATATAATAGAAGTATATAGAACCAACTCTTGTAATGATGTGAGTGAATCAATTTTAGTTGTATAAAACCAGTGACAATGCCAGATAAGTCAACCAGCATGTTACAACTTGACTGGCCCACTTTTTTGTGTACTTTACAAACACTTGAGCAGGTTGATCAATTCGAAAGAAGCTAAACAGAAAAAGGAGGCCTCGTAAAAGCTGATCCAACCCACTTTTTTGTTTACTTTCAAAACATTTCATAACATGGTCTCCTCGTATTGGTTTGAACATGATATGAGCTCAATCCTGCTAGATACTTATAGATTTAGAAGCCACGAAAATCGTTGTACACTCTTTTCATGTGTGCCGCACTTCTCCATTTTTAATCTGGTCCTCGTAATAGTTTTTGACTTATTTTACAACAAATAAAAAAACTTGTCAAAAAGTCCTAATATTTCCAATCACAGCCATGGACCCAATGAATATGTGAATGGGTAACGATCTGTATGATAATAGGCTAATGGTGTAACCATTTTGGGTCCGGTTAATATGCACTCAAAGAGGTATCGTTTTATATATATATATATATATATATATATATATATATATATATATATATATATATATATATATATATATATATATATATATATGGAAAATCTTACCTACATCCAAGTGTAGGCAATTAGCTACAAATCCCTTTCTAAAATCTTTTAAAAATGTACCGTTCAGCCCCTGCGACTTACTGCAGGGGCTGAACTGTACATTTTTAAAATTTTTTACAAAGGGGATGTGTAGCTAATTGCCTACATCAAGGTGTAGCTAACATATCCCCATATATATATATATATATATATATATATATATATATATATATATATATATATATATATATATATATATATATATATATATA
>LBNU01027965.1:23618-46366 GCA_014162995.1 Artemisia annua | reverse complement strand
ATGATTTATTTATTTATTTATTTTTTATTTTTTATTTTTTTTTTGTCGTCGAAAGTATATCAAGTGTCCGTCTATAGAAAGATAATTAAATGCTCGTCGCGATAGTGTAATTATTTTCGTTTAACGATTAACGGTTTAAGAGATATTTAAATTATAAAAAATATGTGAAATATTAAAATGATTTTAATCTCAACCATTAATTTCATTTTAAATGGATGGTATGGATGAGTCCTTTGGTATGTAAGATAAGTTTAATATGTAAAATAACTCTCCTCTAGGCTCTAGTTGTTAAGATCTCGATCTGGCTCTTAAAATCTTCCGATTTGATGATTTCATTAAGCAAAAACAAGTCGATCTTTCATAAGATCTTAAAAGGTATAAGATCTTAAGTAAGATCTCGATCTTACGATAAGATCATAAGATCTCGATCCGATTCGATCCTACTTCCCTTTAATTAACTAACTACTCTATCCGTCCCAAAATATAAGTATACTTTGCTAATTTTGGTTGTCTCGAAATTAATGTCCACCTTCAATTACATCCAATCAAAATGCTTCTAAGTGGGTAAAAATAAAATTTTATTTGTTAATAAAGGGTCTCACTTTTCTTATACTTTGTGAAATATGAAAGTGGACATTTAATTTGAGACGGAGGGAGTAATAAACTATAAACGAATGAATTTTGTTAAAGTAAAATAATAAAATAGACGTCCTTAATTATAAAGTTTTATAAGAGTAAAATATATAGATATTTAGATTAAAAGATTAAGCGTCCTCAATCACCGATTATATCTTTTAGTATTTGAAATCATTACTCGTTGCATTTTCATATTATTATAACTTTAAAAACTCTTCTTTCATCATGAATTTGCTATACAATCAGCTTTGAATAGGAATTACTAGGCATGTAAAACATTTGAATATTTAAGTAGGATCTTACGATCTAGATCTGATATTACGATTCTGATTTTGCAAAGATAAAACGATCCATAGTAAGATCTCAATCTTGACAGTCTTGATTCTAAGGGTAGCCTGATGTGGTCAATTGTCCTGAGATCCTCACAAGAGGTCTCACCTCACTAGGTAAACAAACTCTTGGTGGTGGTCAAGGAAAAGGTTTGAAACTGTCACCCCGATTACTCAAGGTACATCTAAGTCAAAGACCCGCCCTCGTTTTACAATAAAAAAGGAACCTTAGTATCAAATACCTTCAATTTCATACATGTTTCGAAACATGCAACTATCACAACAATTTAGCATATTATTTTTCATTTTCAACATAAAAGATGAACTGTTGTATACCAAACTAAGGGGTTGTTTACTAAATTAACTGGTATAAAGATCTTAATTAAGCCTGTGATAGGGGAGAGAGAAACTTTAATAAATCTACCAATTAAGAGAAAATAAAGGTTTTGGACCCACATTTCTCGCACTAAGAGAAAAGTAAACACCCTCTAAGCAGGTAACTATCAATTATGAAAGATATAAATACTTTGTTATGAGCTAATTCAACAATCACATTAGTTACAGACGCAACCGTTGACCAAACTTTAACCCTTGTTCTTCTACTGGAATAAATAGATTTATTGCTTAAATTGGAATAAAATTTGCAACTGCTAAGCAACATCATCGAATTTCTTTATGTTTGTTCAGTTTGACTATTTCACCAGTTATTAGTTGATTGCGGAGGATACATATAACCAACCAACAAACTTGCTAACTACAGTAATTTTTTATACTTTTTATTGCGTTTACTTCTTGTTGAGCCAGAAACTTAAGAGACTTATTGTCAGCTATGTAAATAGAGAAATTTATGTCGAGTGACGGAGCTAGACTAATCTTTGTAGGAAGGCTAACAAAGCAATTTACGTGTTGTAGGATCATGGTGTTAAAACTTTCAAAGTTAAGAATGATTTGAGAAAAAAAAAAAANACAATATGTGTAACTTTACTGGAAACCTTTTGTGCTACTAGCTTCTCAGATTTTTATGCCTTATTTGGACCACCCAAAAAATACAAGTGATACCTCCTTACATTTTTTATTTAATTTGTTTTAATAATGCTTTTATTGTTAAGTTAGGCAATGGAAAGTAAATAAAAAAAATATAAAGTTTAATAAGTCAAAAGTGATAAATTGACGAAGAAAAAAAAAAGAAAAAAACTGATAAAAAATGTGTGGTAAGGGGGTGGCAATGGATTCGGCAACGGATGCCGCTTGGCATCGCCCGTTACCAGTCCTTCGGCATGGATCAAACGGCATGCAATTCGGTATGTGATACCGATTCGGTATAGAAGCGAGCATTAAATTTTCGAACGTTGCCCCATTAAATTTTCGAATGTTGCCCCATTAAATTTTTTGCATCATGAATGCCACTAAAAAATGAAAGAGAGGCATGGTAAATTATGAAATGTGTTGACCATATTTGATCGGTTAAAATTGCTTAAAGATGAATTGCCACCTCCCTAAAAAGTTGTAAATAATTGGAAAGGACGGAAATTAGTAATAAAAGTGTTTACACCCTTGTAAACATCAACCGTGGGAGGAGCGTTGGAAGATGGAGGGCGGAGCAAGAGTAGTTCATCCAGCAATCGAACCCTTGTCTTATCTCATCGGCAAATGGAAAGGTACCGGAGAAGGTGGTTTTCCCACCATTTCTTCCTTCTCTTACGGTGAAGAGCTCACCTTCACTCATCCCGGTAACAAGGTACCTACCTACATCTCCCATCAATTTCATTATTCAATTTCCCAAATTCAATCTCCACTTACTAATGCAAACATTTTTATTAAAAATTGCCACTATATGTCGTTAACTTAAAGCTTTTAGCTTATAGATTAAAACTTTTTCAAGATTACAGAAACAATGTAAATAAAATTTAAACAAGAATAAATCTTTTGGTTTGCAAAAGAGTTGGCACTGAAAATACCAACCAAAAGGTTTATTCTCGTTTAAATTTTATACATTGTTTCTGTAATCTTGATAAAGTTTTAATCTTTAAGCTAAAAGCTTTAGGTTAACGACATATATTGGCAATTTTTTTAGTTATCTATCTATTACAGTATATATTTAAAACAAATTGAATAATGAACATACAAGTACAAACCTGATTATTAGGATAAGACTATTGTCCTCCTCTTTGTTTGTTTACAAAATGCAACGGTTTGATGAGATATAAGAAATGTGAAGATTCAAGGAGAATGATATAAATGGTCATGACTCATGATGGAAGTGTACTAATTATGTGGTTCATTAATTTGCTTATATGTAGAGTTTTGTTGTTAGGATTCTTATGTCTTGTGATACCAATAGTGCTTGAATCTAATTAAGTACAGTTTTATTGATAAAAAGAAAAGGAGACTGTATAATGTAACTATTTTCTTATCCAAGATGGAACAACGTAGAGATATTGACAATCCATCAGGATGTTATTCCTTGTGAAATAAGATAGTAATGTCTACTTTGCATGTATTACTGGACACTTTGAATGATATCTAAAAAGACTAAAATCCATTGTATTACTTATAAAATGAAAGCATTATTATTGGTATGAATCTGTCTGTACAAACAAGCTATAAAGATGATGCTTCCTGTTATGAGTAGCTCTTTTAACTTTAACAAAGTTCTTGACTGATGAAAAATAAATTTGCTTACTTTTGTATGATTCGTTATCTGTGTGAGAGAGAAGCCTGTAATAGCTTATTCCCAAAAGACTTGGAAGTTGAATTCTGGAGAGCCCATGCATGCTGAGAGCGGCTACTGGAGGCCAAAGCCTGATGGAACTATTGAGGTTGTCATTGCGCAGAGCACTGGTCTTGTCGAGATTCAGGTTATTGAGTTCACCTTATCAAATTATAGTTTAGTAATTTTGTCCCAACCCCTGTTATTTTTCTTGGAATTGTATTATATTGCTGTGACATTGGTCAGTTATGGTTTAGTGTTGCATAATTCCTGCATCCGCGAAACTGATTAAAAGGATATTTCTGTTAGTATCATGTGGAACTGTTTGGCCTCAATTGACAAGGAAATTGCACTTAAAGGTGCAGATTTCCACCTGGTATATCCTTTCGAGAGTTTGCAAAAGTTCTTGTTTCCATTCAAGAATTATGTGCCTTTCTATGTTCAAGATGCCAGAACCTAATCTGTCACTTAGTACATGTTAAACTGAATCATTTTCTAATCTTTTTTTAACATAATAAGGTTGTTCAGTTATTTTGGTGCTCGGTTAATGATGTTCTTCCTTGCAGAAAGGAACATATGATGCTGAAAAGAAAGAGATAAACCTTCAAAGTGAGCTTGTAGGAAATGCGTCTAAGGTAATGGGTTACATAATTCATGATCACCTTCTCAATAACTTTTATTTGTTTCTTCCATATGATAAACCATACTTTTTCAAAATCCTTTAGTTGTCGGTCGTCTGTACGTGTAAGTGTTCGAAAGTGTACAAAAAAAGCCTATTTGAACTGTATTTTGGTATCCATGTGCATTTCTCGTGAAGTTGAGATTAGGCTTGAGGGTTGGGATAGATTAGAGGCAAAATGGGCGGATTGGCTAACGAACCAGAACGGGTAACGTCTATAATCAGTCAAAACATTGGGCCAATTCTGCAGAAACTTTTTAGTTTTGTTCCATTTTATATATAATTGATCTTTTATATATGATTGAAAACCTATATCACCACAGTGATAAATTAAATCTATAAATAAAATGATGATGGAGGTTTTATGCAATTTGGGTGACATTTGGCCAGTTTCTGTTTAACGGTATATTGTAACCACTAGATGCAAAGATAATCCAAAATGACCCGTTCATAACTAAATGGGTTGAAATTTCCACCTCTAGGATAAAATCATAGAGGTTTGATAGTATGTTTATGTTTGTTGGACAGGTTAAAGAGATATCTCGCGTTTTTACTTTGGTTAACGAAGAATTAACTTACGTGGTTGAGATGGCTACCAATCTCACCAGTCGTCAGCCACATCTGAAAGCATCGCTCAAGAAACTATAATGCTCTTTTGAAACTTACATGTTTGACATTCAAAGATATTATTGATTCAGGGGATACTGGATGGTAATCTTATCAGCTTTGTTGTACATGATACATGACCTAATTCATATGGAAACCAAAATTATCCTCAGTCTTGCGATATTTGACTTTGTTGGCCTAATATCATGGCTAATAAACATTGTTCTGAACGGGTATATTTCTATACCTTAAAATATTGTATTTCGATGTACAAAATTCAATCCCGATTATCTTGTGACTGAAGATCTGGTTCTCATATTGTAATTATTGTAGATGTTGGTTACTGATAGAATAGCTAATGCTAACTGAAAACACGTGATGTTACATGAAGAATTTCAGACTTTTGAGCACCCAATACATGTGAAGCATGACCAAAATTTAGACATCTTCAGAACCATGACTAGCCCATGTTTCCCATACAAACATACTTTATCTGCAAAATGACCAATAACCAACAGTCACACTCATGTCTGGGAAAATCCGTATCAACTAATAAAAGAAATAATGTTAGTACTTACTTCTAGATAATCATCCATTCCATATTTGGAACCTTCCCGTCCTAAACCAGACTGCTTAAAACCTCCAAACGGGGCCACCTGCACGTGATGCAAATACGCATTACGATCATTAAATATGGCATTTTTTTCTACCCGTTTGTGTACAAAAGATGGATACGTTACCTCTGTAGAAATCGACCCCTCGTTGACTCCAACCATACCATATTCAAGAGCTTCAGACACACGCCATGAGCGCTGAATACTGTTTGTGAATACGTAAGCAGCCAATCCTGCACAGGTGCATCAAATATCCGTCTTAACAGGCGAAACACTTCAAAGCTTGAGTCAAATAAAGAAAAAATGTGAAAATCAGGTATAAATATAGATATAGGTGATGAATGAAAACCTGAATCAGTGTCGTTAGCTATCTGTATAGCTTCTTCTTCAGTTTTAAACCGTATAATAGGTGCAACAGGCCCGAATACCTCCTGCCTGTAGGAATAACGATCAACGAACTAGTTAAGTCCACATCCATACTAGGCATAACTTAAAACCTTGATACCTAATTACTTAAGAAAAAAAGTTTGAGATTACCTTGCTATGAGCATCTCATTACTGACATCACCTATAATCGTGGGCTCATAAAAGGAAAATCCTAGGCTATGCCTTTTACCTCCAAGAAGAACTTTTGCTCCCTGTATCAAACAGTATTCTTACGCTTGTGGCGAAAATGATAGAATTATTCTACACGATATATACGAACTCTTACAAGGATTTGGGGAACTTCTTGTGATACTATATGAAATAGTGCATATTAGCTACTAATTGGTTGTTTGGGAATGCATGATAATGAGCATTTTAAAATATGCAAACTAGCAAAGTGTTAATTAAAAAGTGCTTATATCACAAAATGTAAGCCAAAATCAATCCAAGCACATCAAAAGTGCTTCCTTTTTATCTTAAAAAAACAGTATGCCAAAAACCCTTTTTAGTCTATTAGAAGTGTGATGACAAAATGGATTTGAGATAATGTTCAATGAAGGTTAGGAATCATATGAAGGTATGATAAATCAAACCTTAGAGATGGCATCTTGCACAAATGAATCAACCTGAAAGGTAACATTGAAAGAGTTCAACTGATCGATTTGAGGATTTAGAACATAAGAGCAAGACGATAGGACTATTTAAAGTAAATTTCGAATGACTCAAGAAAAGTTCAACCTTTTGTACAGCAGCATCGTTGATAAGAGGTCCCTGCGAAATAATATTGATAACCGATCAGAATTCTTTAAGAACGCCCAAAAAAAGATAAGCTTATGCATTGTGCAAACAATGAATGTAAACTGCTTACCTGAGTCACACCTTCACTTAAACCATTGCCAACTTTAAGGTTTTGTACAGCCTTTGAGTATGCATTTATAAATTTCTCATATATGCCTACAGAGATGTTAGTTATCAATCTCTTTATGCAACAAAGATAAATTGCTGATATTTATAGTTGCTTATTATACCTTCTTGCACAAGTACTCTATTCGTACAGACACATTGTTGTCCCGTATTATGAAATTTAGTTGACAACTGAAATCACAGAATGAGTAATTCATTAGTATTGGAATGAAATTGATTGGAACAAAAATGCAAATCACTTACGCTCCCTTTGACCGCTGCTTCCAGATCTGCATCATCGAAGATAATGCAAGGTGCGTTACCACCTAGTTCAAGAGATACCTACAACAATCAACAGTTAGTAATTTTTTTTTGGAAACATTAGAAACTGCAACAAAGTTTGAAGGGGCTACACACATGAATTTTGGTGTAACTACCTTTTTAACAGTATCGGATGCACCAGCCATCAGTTTCTTTCCAACTCCTGTTGAACCGGTAAATGTTATCTTCCTTACTTCTGTGCTCTCTTGTAAAGAATCTCCGATACTAGGAGCATCTCCCATGACCACATTCAAGACACCCTGGGATTAAAGTTAACAAGGTTTTATAGACATTATGAGTAAGAAATCATAGGAGAAACATTAATGCGATATATGCATACATATCTCATTGGTGCAAGTTAAGTAGACATACTGGTGGGATTCCAGATTGAAGGGCGAGCTCAGCTGCTGCTAAGGCGGTCAATGGTGTGAGCTCAGAGGGCTTTATAATCACGGTACACCCACAGGCAAGAGCAGGGCCAGCCTGATACAACCGTCAATATGAAAAGTTTCATTTCGAGCTACAGTCAACAAGTACAAAAGACCATCATATGGTGCAGCATGTCATGAAATTAACTGAAACATCCCACCTTTCGTGAAATCATCGCCAAGGGGAAATTCCATGGAGTGATTGCACCAACAACACCAACAGGCTGCAGATTACAAGCATCATGAAATACTTCACAAAGCATTGGTAATGGTGAATCTCATACAGCATACAATATAGCCAATCACCTCTTTTAGAACAAACAGACGGCGATCAGACAGTGGTGATGGGATTATATCGCCATAAACACGTTTTGCCTCCTCTGCAAAGAACTCAATGAACTTAGCCGAATATACAACCTGCAAAACATAAAAACCATGTATATGTGCTTGTTCTCCGAACGTAAATACTTATATTCCAATTATCTGACATGCATACCTCCCCAATGGCTTCTCTTAGAGGTTTTCCTTGTTCCAAAGTTATAAGTTGTCCGAGCTCTTCTTTATGCTCAAACAGTAAGTTATACCTTCAATTATTTGTTTGAATTTTTTTTAAACATCTTTCACGAGTGCTTAAGTCTTTTATATATCCAAAAGAAAGAAAATCAGAATACTATCAACATTTAGTACCAATTGCGTAGGCGACTGCTTCTGTCAGCAGCAGTAAGCTTCCTCCAATCTACACCGCAAATGATTATTGTTATGGTAAAAATATTGTGCCATCAAATGCAGATTGCGCTAATATAAGGGGGCCTTAGAATGTGTGCTTAATCCAATTCAATCTAGTTTGCGGTCCTAATATATATTTTTGGTTTTTGGATAAAATGGACATTATTCTAATTCTTTAATAACTTTCTAACTTTTATTATCAATCAACTAATTATTTGATTATCTGATTCTGATTTTCACTCTGATTCAAATTGCAATAAGCCCTTTTAGAACACACGTCGAGACACCTCCTAAGACTAGATAAAACAACTAACATCAATGAAGAGTGCTTAAGGAGAATAGTTTTCATTAAATAACAGTGAGAGCAATCTATACGGCTTAAAGCATTGTAGGCTGAAGAAATTGCATCTTTTGTCTCCCTCCCACCCATGAACGGAACAGAAGCTATAACTTCACCATCAGCAGGGTTGTGAACCTGCCACAACCAACATCAAATGAGATTATATTTTCTTTTATCATATATGTGTGTAACACCAAGGAAGCTAATCTTTAGGTGCTTGAAATATACAACAATACACATGTCACAATCATATTTAATATGCCCAATCCCTTAGTAGGTGTTTGGCATTGTGGTTTTAAAGTGATTATTTGATATGAATTAATAAGAATCATACTAAACTTTAGCGAAACTAATGTTAGAGGAGCTAGAGGAGCTAACGTATGAATGTGTTGTTCTTTACAAGTTGTTCAAATCAAATTCCTAGTAGCTGTTTATGATAGCGTTTTGAAAATGATTATATGGTCTAAAATAATTAGTTATAACGAATGCAATGCTAGAGACAATGTTTAAATTTGCTTATCTTGTTTGATGACTCAATAATCACTTGTACAAGTGTTTTGCTGCAGCTAATCCAAACTAACTATTCGACCCTTAAGCGATAATACTCATAATCAATTAATCAGTTAGTAAATCCATATGCATTCTATACCGACATTATGAAATAATAACACACGACGATATAAGTTAACAACCTCAATGGTCCTTCCATCATATGCATCTCTCCATTTGCCACCAATAAGGCCTTTCGTTCTTAACAATCCTGAACTTCTTAGCCTAGCAGCAACATTTAGAGTTTGCATGTTTATTAGAATGCTCGAAAATGCAATATCAAGTTAATGCACCTAGTGACTAGTACTGAAAACTATTAAGTTTGAGTGCAAAGAATGGTGACCATGAACCATAGACTATGAAGGTCCCATTATGATGGTGATGATGATAATGTTGATACTTTGGACATATTCAAATATTTTTTGTGGCGCTTGCTTAACACATGGTTTTTTTTTAATAAAACAAGTGTGTCATGTGATTTTGTCTTGTCAACGGTGCTAGCTAGGTTTGTTAATCATGTTTCTTTTTTTTTCTTTCTTTTTTATTTTATTTTATTTTATTTTATTTTTTTCAATCATCTGGTTGGTGCAAACCTTTACTTCCACGTGATTTAAGATGAACAGATAGGGTCTGTGCTAAATTTGTCGTAGTCTTCTGCACAATGAAGATGTGAGGATTGTGAGCCATATGTTATTTAGTTCTTATGAATGTCGGTTTAAAAATAAATAATACATGATCATCAAAAGAATGGTAGTAACTTATTACTTACTTTTTATATATGGAACATTCTTTTTTTTTGTAAAGAGTTTGGAGGTAACTTAATTTTAAATAAGATTTACTATCATTCGAGATCACCGTGAATTCAAAATTTAACAAATTACCTTTAATAAATTTGGCACATGTATTACTACTACTAGACGACTACCCACGCATAACGGCGACAGTATATAATAACGTTAATTTGTGTGTATTTTTTTTATATGTATATATGGGTGTGGGGTAAGTGAGATTGAAGAAAGTTAGTTGTTTAATTGTGATTAATTATTTAAATAGTTAACCGATTGCATTGCTTTTCATAAGTGGATAGATTTAGTCTAACATCATTAATCATTTATTAAGTTTTTTAAGTTTTAAGCAAATGTGTTTTCTCTTTATATGTGGTATAGATTTGTTATGGTTTTTAATTTTAATTTCTAGTCACGAGAAAGATAGAAAGTTATAGAAAGCTAAACAAGTTATTTTCTATATTTTAGAAAAGTATTTTTCCTACTAATAATTAAGATGAAAAGCGTTGGAATATAAAACCTGAGCCACACCCTTTTTTTATATAGGAATTCATGAATCGGATATTACTTGTTTTTCCCTCAAACTTTTTTCTCATAAAAAGTGATTAGTAGACGCAACTGTTAATTTCTCCAACCTCTCTCTAAATATTCACCAACCAAGCTTCACCCCCTATCTAAATAAATCCGGCGGTCGGTTTCGGCCGGCCGTCCGGACCTCTTTTATACTTTCCCCCTCCTTCAATAAAAGTCCTTACCTACAGATCTGTCATCTCCCAACTGCCGCCGCTCGTTGCCGCCACCGCTGTTCTGCTCAGATCAGTTGCCTTCCAGTCTCCTCTACTCAGATCTATTGTGGTCCGTCATCGATGGCTTTATGCTGCCTTGGGTTTCGACTTTAGATCTGTTAGGTTTAGGTCTGGCTCCTTTAAGAATGCTTAGTTTTATCTTCTTTGTATGTTTTATGTACTTTATGTACTTTTGTCAAGCTACACCGTCATATGGTTGTGTCTACCAAAATCTCACTCTGGTGATTCCCCCCACCCTTGTATGGTGTTGCTGTAGTGTGTCACAACTATTATGGTGTATGTCTTGTTTTGACTTAACTTGTTACCTTGTGTATTTTGTTTGGCAAGTCGGTTTCGATTTCGCCCATTACGTTCGATGTAACTTGTTGTGTTCAAATTACCTCCATTTGTGAGGAGTGATATGAAATTTATGTTCAAAAAAAAAAAAAAAGACGCAACTGTTTTACCGATTATTGTGTTTGTACTCACCAGCCGATTTTTAAATATATTTTTGCTTATTGTTCATATAATATATCTAGGTTTTTCCCTCCAACTTTTTTTCTCACAAAAAGTGATCAGTAGAAGCAACTATTTTACCGACGATTGCGTTTGTACTCACCGTCCAATTTTTGAATATATTTTGGCTTATTACTGATATATTTAGGGGTGTGTTTGTTAAAAGTAGTAGTGAGCTGTGAGCAGTAGTCATAGCTCACCGCTTCTTAAATAAGCATTGGAAAAATGAGCATTTTTAAAAAATAGCAAAACTCACCGCTCTTTTACCAAATGACTGCTAAAAACAAAAATGCTTATTGCTCACCGCTTCAAAAAGCTCCACACCACTCTGTGTCAAACATACCCTAAGTCTCTTAAAATCTAACATAGAAAAACAATTTCTTTGTCAGTGACTCTAAATCTCATGCCTTGGAACTAAAGTGTTATTTGCAGTATCCGGTTGTCGAATTCGTGAACTAGAGCTGATCACGGATAGTACCCCAGACCCAAAAACAATGGGCCGGGCTCGCTGATCACGGATAGTATCCCCGGATCCAAGAACAATGGGCCGGACTCTATCAATCTAAGCTAGCCCGGACCAGGACAAGAACCGACCTCCCAAAGGTCGGGCCGCATCACAACACTCCGCCGAGGAGTTCCGCGTCCGGGATCAATCTAGATGCCGGGACCACGGATCAACCCAAAAAGAGTAAGGAATATTAACAGCTACCATATAGCTGGCCAAGGCAGACCCAAAATAGGAAAGGCGACAACCCCTTTCCGAAGGGAACGCCACTCATGACATGGGGATACTAATAAGTGAACCTGAGGGTTTGTCGCCTGAAGACGTCGCCATCATAGTACGAAATCCCCAGAAACCGACAACGAGTGCTATGGTATAAATAGAGGGCACTCGTCGCTCTCAAACGGTAACATACGCAACCCTCTCACTCTAACACTTTATCTCTCTAAAAAACCATTACTTACTCTCACACCGGAGGTTGACCGCGGAAGTCCCTCTTCCGCGGTGAGTCTAACGGTGTTTTCTTTCTTAGCAACTTACATCAATCCTTAAAGTCCGAAATTCACTCCATCGAAAGCTAGCTTAAACTAGGTTTTGAGGTGAGCCCCAATTTTGTACTAACAAGTGGCGCCATCCGCATTGCGACTCGTTAACTTAACTACGTTTCCAAAGATACTCTAGCCAAAATGAGTAAACCGGCGACAAGTGGCTACACTCCTACCCAAGAACGCTCCGCCGTACGAAACACTTTGGGAAAGGAGAAAAGCCAAGGAACGAGTGAACCTTTGCCAGATGCGGCAATAAGGGAGTTTTGCGACAAGCACTACGACCAGTTATTGACCTTAATGGCCGAAAAGGTCCATCAAGAAAAGTTAAGGCAGGTGCAAACACGCCTCGACTTTGATAATGATGAAGGGAAAAGTGGGAGGTCTCGGGAACAATCTCGAAACTCTGAATCCAAACCCTTGGAAGAGAGAAAAGCCAAAAGAAGGCGACAAGCCAGTCCAAGTGTCAAATCTGGACCATCCGAATACTCTTACTCCCAAAGTGCTTTCTCTCGACTCAGCAGTGGAGAGACCAGAACCTCCAGAGAGGATGGTGAGAGAAAAATGCATCCCCGGTCAGTCGTTTTCTCGCGCTTGGGAGAAAGGCGAAGAGACGTTAAGTCACGACTGGGAGATAGGAAGGCAGATGTGTTTTCCGGGCTAAAGTCCAAAAGCCGCGCTCGAAGAGAGCGAAGAGCCGAAGCCAGACGCAGTTGCCGCGAAGCTACGTGCGGAGGTGGTGAAAAACCAGAAAGATGGGAGAGGAGAAGCCCAAGCCCAACTTTCAGCAGCACCCCCTACCCCAGGGAAAGAGGAACCGGAGATAGATCCGCATACATGATCCCGGACGGCGGAGGGAACGCTCCCCACTAGAGAGCGAGGACAGCGCCGGAGGACATTGGAAATCTAAATCTAAAAAAAACAAAGGTGGTGAAGATGATCTCTATCGTCCATACGATATCGAGGACACCGACCCCTTCACACATCGAATCAGGAGTTTTGAATTCCCGAAACGAACCAGAATGCCCTCCAATGTCAAAATCTATGATGGGACCGTAGATCCAGAAGACCATCTCAAGAACTTCTGTACCGCGGCTAAAGTAGAACGGTGGGTCATGCCTACTTGGTGTCACATGTTCAACTCTACTCTCATGGGTCATGCCCGCGTGTGGTTCGATGAACTGCCACCGGAGAGCATTGACAGCTTTGAAGATCTGCGGAAAAGTTTTCCATCTTACTTCCTCCAACAAAAGAAGTACGCAAAGGATCCAGTGGAGCTGCACCACATCAAGCAAAGGGAAGGAGAGTCAAACGGAGCCTTCATTGAACGCTTTAAGGCTGAAAGCATGCACATAAAAGGTGCCCCGGAGTGCATGAAGATTTCAGGCTTCATGCACGGAATCACCAATCCGGAGCTGATCAAAAGACTCAATGAAAATATCCCACAAACTATGGATGAGATGTGGAAAGTAACCACAGCTTTCCTCCGCGGCGCCACATCCGCGGCAAATCAGTCAAAAAAGAAGCAAGATCGCCCTTCTTGGAAAGCGCAGGAAAATGGGTCAAAGGTCAGTCAAAATAGCCAAGTGTTCAAACAAAAATCAGAGTTCAAAGGACGCTCTAGAGCTGATAGGAGGAGAACTGACCGATTCACACCGCTCGCTAAGACACCAAAGGAAATCTTAGCAATGGACTCTGACAAATTCACGGCCCCGCCTCCCATGGCAAGTCCAGTAGAATCAAGAAACAAAGATAAATACTGTGACTTCCACAGAGAAAGGGGACACACCACAGATGAATGTTTCCAGCTGAAGAAACAAATTGAGGAAGCAGTCCGATCCGGTCAACTTGCACACTTGGTGAAGGAAATCAAGAATGGAACCCAGAAGGGTGGGACATCCAAAGGCGGTAAGAAGGAAACCGTGGCTAAAGATAAAGCCCCCGCCATATTCATGGTTCAATCCTGGTAGAGAAGCGTAAAACAGAAGATTCTCCCACAAACAGGTCCAAACCTGGAGATATCCTTTCCACCAATACAAGGAGATGATTGGGATGGCCACCCATTAGTGATCAAAGCAGACATAGGTGGGCACCGCGTGCACAGAATGTACGTGGATAACGGAAGTGCCTCAGAAGTACTTTACGAACACTGCTTCAGCCGCCTAAGCCCGGAGATCAGAAAAAGAATGATTTCCGCCACATCCCCTCTGCTTGGTTTCAGCGGCGAGATATCATGGCCTCTAGGACAAATCTTACTGGAAGTAACTTTGGAGGATGATGAGAACTCAGCAAGCGCATGGATGAACTTCATGGTTGTGAGATCCCCATCCCAGTACAACGGGATCATTGGCAGGCCGGGGATAAGATCGCTAAAGATCATACCTTCTACGGCTCACGGCATGATAAAATTCCCCACCGAAGGAGGCGTAGTGATGCTCCATAGTGACAAAACCGTACCTGTTGAATGTCGCATGATAGCGGAACCACAGCCGCAGCAGAATGCCGAGGAAACTCTAGAAAAAGAGAGCATCAAGGTCGCAATCCACCCAGAATTCTCGGACCAGACCATCACCATAGGAGGAAGCTTAACTGACCAAGGGAAAAAGGACTTGTGTGAACTTCTTAGAAACAATTTGGACGTCTTTGCGTGGAAACCGTCGGATATGACTGGAGTACCGCGGAGCATCGCAGAACATAAGCTTAAAGTCCGAGAGGGATACACCCCGGTGAGGCAGAAGAAGAGGGGACAAGCCCCGGAGAGAAACAAGGCTATTAACGATGACGTGGCCAAACTTGTCGAGGCCGGCATTTTGAGGGAAGTTCACTACCACGATTGGCTCTCGAACCCAATACTTGTCAAGAAAAGTGACAGGAGTTGGCGAATGTGTGTTGGCTTCAAAGACCTGAATAAAGCCTGCCCTAAGGACTGCTATCCGCTCCCAGAGATTGATTGGAAGATANGGGGGGGGGGGGGCAAAGGGCGGCAAGAAAGAAGTCGCACCCAAGGATAAGGCTCCAGTCATATTCATGGTGCAAACATGGCAGCGGAATGTGAGACCAAAGACGCTACCGTAGACAGAGCCAAACTGGGAGATATCTTTTCCCCCGGTAGCGGGAGATGATTGGGACGATCATCCACTGGTGATTAAAGCAGAAGTGGGCGGACACCACATACACAGGATGTACTTGGACAACGGGAGCGCCTCAGAAGTACTTTATGAGCACTGTTTCAACCATCTCAGCCCGGAGATCCAAAAGAAGATGGTTCCCGCGACCACACCACTTCTCGGTTTTAGCGGTGAGATATCCTGGCCATTGGGGCAGATTCTCCTAGAAGTAACACTGGGAGATGGGGAAAACTCAGCTAGCACTTGGATGAATTTCATGGTTGTCAGATCACCATCCCAATATAACGGAATCATCGGCAGACCAAGGATACGCTTACTGAAGATCATCCCATCTACAACCCATGTATGCTCAAGTTCCCCACCAAAGGTGGTGTAGTGACTCTGCAAAGTGATAAAGTGGTTCCCATGGAATGCCGGATGGTCGGAGAAACTCAGTCGGGGCAGGAACCTCCAAAACCCCCGGCAGAAAGAGTAAAGGTGGCAATACATCCAGAGTTCCCGGACCAAACAATTACCGTGAGGGGAAGCTTGACCGACCAAGGAAAGAAAGACCTGTGCGAACTACTGAGAAACAACCTGGACATTTTCGCTTGGTAGCCATATGATATGACAGGAGTACCGCGGAACGTGGCAGAGCACAGGTTAAATGTCAGGGAAGGTTACACCCCAGTAAGACAAAAGAAAAGGGGACAAGCCCCGGAAAGAAACAAGGCAATCAATGAAGATGTAGCAAAACTGGTGGAAGCGGGCATAATGAGGGAAGTCCATTACCACGATTGGTTTTTTAACCCCGTCCTGGTCAAGAAAAGCGACGGGAGCTGGAGAATGTGTGTGGACTTTAAGGACCTGAACAAAGCCTGTCCCAAAGATTGTTATCCGCTTCCGGAGATCGACTGGAAAGTTGAATCCTTGTGTGGATACACCTTCAAATGCTTTCTGGACGCATACAAAGGATACCACCAAATCCAGATGGCCGCGGAGGATGAAGAAAAAACAGCGTTCCATACAAACCAAGGGATCTTCTGCTACACAAAAATGCCATTCGGGTTGAAGAATGCAGGTGCCACATACCAACGGCTGGTAGACAAGGCCTTCGAAAAGCAAGTAGGGCGGAATTTGGAAGTGTATGTGGACGACCTGGTGATCAAGAGCCACTCGGAAACGGACGTGTTGAGGGATATAGAAGAGACCTTCGGGACGCTCAGAAGGATTAACATGAAGCTAAACCCAAAAAAATGTACCTTCGAAGCAGAAGAAGGAGTGTTTCTAGGTCACGTGGTTAGCAAGAACGGGATTAGAGCTTGTCCGGATAAATCCGAAGTCGTGACCCCGTTGCCATCACCAAGGACTCTGAAGGAGGTACAAAGCTTGTATGGTAAGCTAGCAAGTCTTAACCGCTTCCTGTCCAAATCCGCAGAAAAGTCCTTACCGTTCTTCAAGACGCTGAAAAAGTGCATCAAGAAAAGCAACTTCAACTGGATCGTGGAGGCAGAAGCAGCATTCAAAGAAATGAAAAAACACATCGCTAACCTCCCTACACTAACGGCTCCGCGACCCAAAGAGGAACTCATCATGTACTTGTCCGCGGCAAGGGAAGCCATAAGCGCTGTATTGCTAGCAGAACGGGGACCGGGTTAGGAACCCATCTACTTCATAAGCCGCGCTCTGCAAGGTCCAGAAGTGAACTACAGCCCAATGGAGAAGCTGGCACTGGCACTGGTTCACGCAACTAGAAGACTCAAAAGATACTTTCAGGCACACCCATTGGTCGTCATTACTGACCAGCCAATCAAGCAAGTACTTGCAAAGACTGAGAAGAAAGTGGGCAATTGAGTTAGGTGCACATGACATTAACTATAGACCGCGGACAACTATAAAGGGACAGGTCCTGGCTGACTTCATTGCGGAAGTCCCAGAAGAAGGTCCCCCGTTAACGGCAGAGTCCGCGAAAGACCTACCATGTGCTGAACCATGGAATCTATACACCGACGGGTCTTCTTACCAAGAGGGCTCTGGGGCAGGCCTGATCCTTACCAACCCCGAAGGCATGGAGTTCACGTACGCCTTGCGGTTTGAGTTTGACACATCCAACAACGAGGCAGAGTACGAGGCACTGTTGGCCGGTTAAGGATAGCCGAAAATATGGGAGTAAAGGATATATCTGCAAATGTGGATTCCCGGCTAGTTGCAAATCAAATCAACGGGTCGTATGAGGCAAAGGATGAGAGCATGGTGAGGTACCTGGCAAAAGCCCAAGAATTAATTCAAGGCTTCCGCACATTTTCGATAAGACAAATACCGCGGAGTCAGGACAAGCAAGCATACGCGCTAAGTAAAATAGCGTCCACCAGCTTTGCTCACCTGACGAAGCAAGTCTTAGTAGAGGTTCTGAAGGAAAAGTCAATCAACGAAAAGGAAGTTATGGCAGTGGTCGATGAAGAAGGAGATACCTGGATGACTCCACTTCTCGAATACTTGGAAAGCGGCATGCTACCCGCGGACCCAAAGAAGGCTAGGAAACTAAGGATAAAGGTAAGGCAGTATGCCATCATCGACGGAGTCTTATTCCGCAAATCCTTCCTAAAGCCATGGCTGCGGGGCGTAGGCCTGACACAGGCAAACTATTTGATTAGAGAAATCCATGAAGGGTCGTGCAGCATGCACTCAGGACCGCGGGCTATCGTGGCTAAAGCTCTTCGATCCCGGTATTACTGGCCTACCATGCACAAAGACGCAAGGGAAATCATTCAAAAGTGTCAAGACTGCCAAGTTCACCGGCCTGTACCAAAGAATCCGCAGCACAATCTGGTTCCAATCACCTCTCCCTGGACATTCTACAAATGGGGCTTAGACATCAGTGGTCCATTCCCAGAAGCCCCATGAAGGATCAAGTACCTAATAGTGGGAATCGATTACTTCACCAAATGGATTGAGGCCAAACCCTTGGCAACCATTACCGGGAACCAAGTGAAGAAATTTGTTTGGGACAATATTGTGTGCAGATACGGTCTTGCGGGAGAAATTGTGTCGGATAATGGCAAGCAATTCAGGGACAACCCTTTCAAGGATTGGTGTGAGAAGCTTAACATCAAACAACATTTTGCATCGGTGAAACATCCGCAGGCAAATGGACTAGTGGAAAGGGCAAACCGGAGTTTGGGAGAAGGCATAAAGGCAAGAATAGACCAAGGAAGCAGAGATTGGTTGGAAGAAGTACCGCATGTATTGTGGGCCAACCGTACTATGATCAAATCAAGCAACGGAGAAACTCCATTTTCCTTGACATACGGAAGTGAAGCCGTAATCCCTGTAGAAATAGGAATGCCATCTGTGAGGTGCGCCCTATTTGACCCAGTGGAAAATGATGAAGCCCTACGTCTCAGCTTAGATCTCTTGGAAGAAAGAAGGGAAGTAGCAGCAATCGAAGAAGCAAGAAGTAAGTCCAGGATGGAAAAGTACTACAACGCCAAGTCCGCGGCATGTCCTTCAAACCAGGAGATTACGTGTACCGGAGCAATGAAGCAAGCCAAGTGGAAAATACTGGAAAGCTGGGTCCTAAGTGGGAAGGACCATACGAGGTCACGGAAACATTGGGAAGGGGAGCGTACAAGCTCAGAAGCCCGGACGGGCAGGACATCCCCCGCACATGGAATATCCGGAATCTCAAAAAATGTGACATATAACATCAAGTGTAAGAGTTCCTCTTTTATGTAAAGCTGACCGCGGTTATACCTGGCAGCAGAACCTATCCTAGCATATGTAGTTTCGCACTTATGTAATTTTTCTTTTTTAAATGAAACGTGGAGTCCGATCAGCTCCACAAATTTTCCCGAATTCAATTTACTTTCTTTTTATTATTTCATTTATAATTGTTCATTCATTGCACATATATACAAAACTTGAGGAACGATCCCTCAAATATACCTAAGGAATATAAGTGGTATTGCAAACCCATTGACCATAACTAATTATCCCCGGAATGCTAAGTACGGACATATACAATTACTAAGGTGCATAAGAGGCATTGCAAGCCCGACACGAGGATACACAGCATCGCAACCAACTAAGGCATGTAAGTGGTACTGCAGACCCATTGACCACATAAAATTATTACCAACAGTAATAATAGAAAAAAAAAAAAAACAAACAGCACAACAGAAGTAACTGAGTGTCTATTAATGTCTGTTCAAAAGATCCACGGAAACATACGTCCGAGGGATAATTCACTCCTTCAGGAAGCAACTGCACAAGCCGCGGGCTCAACTAAAGGAGGACAACAACAACAAAACATATTCAAATGTTTCTAAGTCTATACTAGGTAGCACCGAATTTCCGCAATCGGTACATCTTTAGGTTGCCGCATCAGGAAGCAACCACAAACGAATGTGGGCTTAACTAAACGGAAAACAAACTGAACAAGGTTAGGAAAAGCTTCATACAAATATGGCAAGGGTGACATAGTCAAAATGCCCCTTGAAATGCTGCCAAAGAACAAACTAAGATCACGACGCAGGATCATCTTGAGGTTTGTCCACAGATGGGTTCACAGGCTGGTCAAGGATGGAAGCATCAAATATCTCGTTATCAGTATACTCGAGGTCGCGTTGAGCCTCATCATCTCCCCTCGGACCAGTGAGAGGTGCGGAAGGGGTCGACTCCGGCCCACCCTCAGGGCGAGCCACGGCTTCCGGGGCCGACGAAGGAATCAGACGTGGAACTGTCAAAGAGAAGTCGAACTCCTTGCCATACTTCTTGTTTTTTATTTCCTTGTAAGTAGCAATGGCACGCGGACGAGCAGTGAGCTGTTCTAGCAAGGAGTAGGGAAGAGTACGTTCTTCCGTGACGGGAGGACCAAACCCAATTTCCGCTGACCCTGGCAAACGTGTTCCTCTTTTAGAACCAGTTGAGACGTCAGAAACTCCAAAGGCGAATCCTTACAAGCCTCAAGAAATTCCAATAGCGGAAACGGAACCTCGCTCAACCTAATCACGGCCTCGGTATACCTTTTATTGGCCTCGGGGTCATAAGCATCCACGTCCTCGAGCTTTCTCTTGTTACGCTCGTGCTCTATTCTGGCTTCCAATCCCTGACGAAGACCCTCAGCGATAGCAGCTGAGATGCAACCGCCAAGTCTTGTGCGAAGCTCAAGACATTCCTTGAACTTCATGAAAGGCTTGCGAAAACCGTGACCAATTACCCATCTTTTCCCTTCCATGGCCATTAAGCACTGAGGGAACAACTCCGTGTCAAATTCGGAGTTGAGAGCCGCCAACCGGGCATCCATCTGAGCTAACTGATCCTTAAACCCGGCCCGGATAGCTTCCTCCCTCTCTTCAAACATTCTGTTCAAATATTCTTCGCCCTTCACCTGACCCTCCAAAGTCCCACAAACAATCTCCAACCCGGACAACTTTTCAACCAACCCCTTGTTTGTGGACTCCAGCTCCCTATTCTTCAACTCCAAATCTTTGTTCTTCAACTCCAGCCCCGACAAACCCTCGTAACCAGCAATTTTTTCAGATAGGTTAGCATTTTCAGATTGAAGATCGGCAATCTCCTTCGATTCCGCAGCCACTTCCATCCCCAACAACTTACCACGGATCTCCGCCATTTCTGAGGACTCACCCTCAAGCCCATCAACCTTGGCTTTCAAGACAGAAATAATTTTTTCCTTCCTCTCTAACTTCCGAGTCAATTTGTCATTTACCTCCAACTCATGCTCAAGCCTCAACCTAACCTCAGAGCCGGTGCTGAACTGTTGGGCAGCCAAGAGATTATAATGATCCAGCAGCTTCCTTGCTTCCATGTTCCTGAGCACGGACACGTAGCCCGGAGTCGAAAAATTATCCACAAGACTCCGGCAAATCCATAGGTCATTCATCTTGAACTTATTAGTGGCGGCCCATCTCGAAACGTAGATGGACGAGGCCTGAGTTGTATCAACTGTTAAAGATTGGTAAAAAATCATCAGAGTTGGCCTCGCTATCCCATTGCCTGGGAGACTCTTCAACATGCTCCAGACCAGAGCCCTCCAGGTGAAGGCTAGCGGAGTCCGGGGGAGCAGACCCGGAGGGAGCATGAGTAGACCCGGCAGAAGCAGAAGCGGGGTTCTCAGAAGTTTTGTTCACAAGATCAGGATGGGCTGAAGCAGTAGAATCGAAAGTAAGCACGGTCGTTGATGAGACGAAAAGTGTTACGCTTTTAGGGGGTCATTTAAGCCCTAATTCATATAAATGTGATCAAGTATTGCCCTAAATCGTTCCTTTGTCATTTTAGGTACTTTTGAGAGGAATTCTGGAAAACATGCATATTCGGACGTTTTTGGAGCATAAAAGTGAAGAAAACGACAAAGTCTCAAAAGATGGTGAATTTACAACCTGACGGCGTCAGAGTCACAAGGTGACGCCGTCAGAAAGACTTGACAAAAGAGTGGAAACCAATTTTCAAATGACGGGCCAGAGGAAATTTTGGAATTAACACCTGACGCCGTCAGGTGTTAGGAAAAGTAGGCCGTCAGGTTATATTTTAAAGAGTGACGGCCCAGAAGGTTTTATAAGGTGACGGCGTCAGAAGTGGATCTAGGCCATCCGAGAAACCTAATGGCGGTGAGCTGACGGCGTTAGCCCTTATAACCTGACGCCGTCAGAGTGTAAAATATATATATAGTTTTCTAATTTTCATTCATTAGTGTGAAACTTTGTGGAGAACCTTTAGGGCAAACTCTAAAGACGAATTTTCTGTGACTTTTAGGGTTTCCAACCCTTGGAACCCTAGTGCTTAATTAAAGATAAGTCTTCACTTTAATTCAATCAATATGTCTATGTGTTGGTTGTCTATCTATCTTGCTTGTCTTTCAATTAACATGAGTAGCTAAATTCTCTAGTGTTTGCTTAGATCTAATGAAACCTAACTATTAATTATTGGTTAATTCGTGTGTGTTGTTGTTTGTTGGGATGATTGTTCCATCAATGTCAGGCTCAAGAAAACTGGCCAACCTCCTTTATGGTAACGTGCTTGAACGTCTTGGGAAACATGTAGCCAAGGCATACTAGGCTATTAAGGTAGTATTTAACGCATGAGCCACTGTTTACAATCCCTATGGTTGTGCCGTGCATGGCATAGGAGGAGATAAGAGCTCATAGAATTGGAGAGATATGTATGCCACTCCATGAGTTATTAGGAATACACCCTTCATCCACACAAGTAACACACATATCAAT